>CAVLYW010000012.1:0-258842 GCA_963675345.1 Trididemnum clinides
CATCATCCTTACCTGTATCGAGGCGGCGATACAACCTTGAACAACATCCTCAAGTGCAACCCAGCCACCCACACAATAGTCCAGTGCTGCAAGCGGGGTAGGCGTGTCGAGGTTTTGCTCAGCCGCGCCGTAAACCACATGACCAAACCGCAGGCAGATGACAGGAAGACCCTGCTGATGAAAATCAGCGGCGATCATCTCCTGCACGCTCTTGGATAGGTCATAGGCATCCGCTTCGCTGGCCGTGTTGATAAGGCCGAGGTCAAGGCCGCCCGCTGGCAGATGCACCGGTGCAGACCCCGCAACGACGGATTGCCTGAAGCCGTTGTCTCTCGCTGCCATCAGGAAAGCATAAGCACCTGCGGTATTGGTGGAAAAGAGTTCCAGTTCCTCGGTGTCGCCGGATTTGACCGCCAGGTGCAGGCCGCTATCACAATCGATAGATGCGCGACGCAGCTGTTCATATTGCCTTACATCTCCCGCTATAGCAGTGAGGCCAGGATGTGTGAGGTCTGTTGCTGCGAGGTCAAAGGCGACAACTTCATCGCCGCGGGCAAGTAACGCTTCTGTCATGGCGCGGCCGATGATGCCGCTACTGCCTGTGATCAGCACTTTCATGGCTGGGGAAATAAAGGCAGTTGGTTTATCAGGCAGTTTGTCCCGGGTTGTAGGCGCTGCCCGTCTGTTGTTCGTGCTGGCTTTCGCGCAGGTTGCCGATCACTGACTCAAGTGCGCGGGAGAAGAGCAGGCCATCCGAAATAATCGATACGGTGCCGTCTCGAAGTTCTGTTGCAAGTCCCTTCTTAGTCTTCTCAACCACCTTGACGCCCTGGCGATTAACGAAGATGTACTTATCGATCGCATTGATCTTTGCAGCGAGCTTACAGCGTGTATTGCTGTCACTTTCACCGGCAAACTCAACCCACTACCCACGTTGAGGCTTTCAACCTGCTTCATGTGCGGGTCGTCATCGGACATTTCTTCTTCAGCTTCGGCGGGCGCTTCCTCAGCCTGCTCAGCCGCTGTTACCGGTTCTTCATCAACAGAGGCAGAGATATCGATCTCAGCTGCTTCGGGTTCGCTGTCGAGCATCGGCACAACATTGTCGTCTTCCTCGACTGCTTCAGGTGCCGGTTCTTCTTCAGTTTCTTCCGCTTCGTCTTCACCTGCTGCGAGGAAGCGTGGCTTAAACCCTTCCTCCTCGGCGGCGTCTTCTTCTTCTGCAGTCTCTGCGGTGGTCTCCGCCTCATCTTCAGCCGTTTCACCAGTATCTGCAGCTTCTGCTTCCACAGGTTCTTGCTTGGCCGCCTCAGCAGCTTCGATCTCTTCCTCGCTCAAACCGTGGAAGGTCTCATCCTGTACGCGCTTCAGCTGCGCCATCAGTTCATCAATTTCTTCGGCGTCTACCGAGGCGATCCGGAAGGCCTTGCGTAGGTTGTTAAACAGGCGAGGGTTAATCGTCTCGAGCCTTTCGCGATCACCTGCCTGCTCGTGAGGCTGGACACTCCACAGCAGCACGTCGATGGTGTTGATCGCCTGTTTCCACGCGTTTGATCCTGGGCCTTCTTTTAACACCAGCATCACCATGAACTTGTGGAAAGGCTCCTTGAGCAACTCTTCAACAAAGGGATGCAGATCGCGGCCAAGTACGCGCTCTTCGATTTTCTGGGTGCAGAGCTCATGGATATCGTCGAGACGATCCTGGCGTTCCTTGGCCTTGAGAATCCGCTTCTCGAGGAATCTTGTTTTCGCTGCTTCCTTGGCCCTGAATGCCCGGAAGTCCTGGAGCAGGTCCTCGAACAGCTCCATGTCATCCTCATAGTCAATGAGGATGCGCTCAACCATCTCCTGGATTTTCTTGTACAGCGGGTCTTCTTCGAGCTGCTCTACCTCGGTCCAGCCAATGCCTGCTGATGCAAACTCGTTCAGAATGGCGCGTGCCGGGTGATTCTCGTTGTTGAAAAACTCAACGTCAGCAAGCGCGACCTTGATGATCGTAATCTGGGTTCGTCCGATCAGTTCCTTGATCGGGATAGGCACCGAAATGTCATCCCAGATGGCCTCGTAGAGGAGGGTTACCAGGTTAATGATGTCGGAAGACTGACGGTCTACCGCGGAGACGATCCCCTCATTGGCCTGGGATTGCAGTACCTCGCCAAGCGACGCCGAGATATCCAGTTTTTCAACATCGTCAATGGTGCCCGGTATCGGACGGGCCAGTTGCTGCTGGCTCAGGGTTTCCTGAATGGCGGTCAGGACCTCCATCAGCTTGGCCTGGTCCACCATCTGGACCTGCTGACCTTCAGCAGGCATGAATGGCTGCATGACACCAGATTGCGCGCCGCCTGCGCCGGTGCTTGCTGAATCTGCTGGCATCATACCTGCGGGGATCATGCCCGCTGGAATCATGTATTGCTGTTGGCCTGGCTGCATCGGCACCATTTCAACCTGGTTACCGTCGGCGTCGAGCGCCTCTACCAGGTTGTCATCGAGCAGTCCGCCGCCACCAGCTGGCATTGGTGTGCCTGCTGGGGCGCCGCCGATGGGCGAGCCGCCTGCTGGTCCGGCGCCACCGTCACCCTGGGGGGACTTATTTTCAGGCTCATCAAAATGCAGAAGATTCTGCATGATGGAGAAGAGTTCAGGCTGTTCTTCCTCATCGTCTGCGAAGGTTTCTTCTTCCACCTCGCCAAATGAGCTGATGGAATCACCCTTGGGGCGAGGCGTCGTCCTGGCAGGCGCGGCCTTTTTACCGGGTGCTTCCATGCCCAGGTCGGGAATGACATGGGATTCGATAAGCACGCCATTGGCCTCGTTTAACACCTTGTCCAGGTTCTTAAGGACACCCTTGTTAAACGAGCGATATACAGCAAGGTTGTTATCAGCATTCAGGCCGACGGGGCGAAGCGCCTCCTGGAAGGCGGTTGCAACCTGGTCTGGGTCCAGCGGGTTTGTGGATTCGTCGATGCGCTTGCCGGGAAAGAGTGAAGCGAGCCTGGTGTTAAAGCTGATAAATACCGGCAGATGTTCGTTGCGGGCAGCATTGACCATACCCTCGAGCGCCACCATCACTTCCAGTTCTTCTTCCTGGACCAGTGACAGGTTCTCAAAGCTGAACACCGCGTTGTCCTTGACGATCTCCTTATCCAGCAGCTCGTCAAAGTTGTTATTCATGTGCGTCACAAAACGCATCTGGATATCTTCAGATACGGTATTGAAATGCATCACGCCAACCTGATCCGTAATCAGCTTTTGCGCACCCTCGAGCACCTCGCTGATCATACCGGTCAGCGTGCGTATGCTGGTTTTTTGAATCTTGGTTACAATTTCGGACACAGGTAAAGCGGCCCACTCTCTAGGCACCGTAACGATACAGCGAATGCGGTTTAAAGTATAGAAATAGAGATGCTCGAGAGTACCTTAAGTTACAATTTTTTTATGTTTCAGATGAATGGCTTATGGATGATTGTTAGGACAGTTTCTAGGCAGGCAGGTAAACCCTGATGAGGGCAGTTTGAGACTATTATTGATGCGCCATGGGGATGCCGAATTCTCCATGGGGGCGGATTTTGACCGCCGCCTGACGTCGCGCGGAGAGGAAGAGGTACGTCGTTGTGCAATGCAACTCGTGGCGCGTGAGGTTACGGTGGACGCCATTTTCTGCAGTCCGCTGGTGCGCGCGATGGAAACTACCCAGCTGGTCAGGGAAACTGTCGGTCCCGGTGCAACGGTTGAACCCAGCGTTACCCAGCTACTTGTGCCTGAAGCAGATCCCGGGGAAACGCTGGTTTTTCTTGATGAGCTGAGGGGCGTGGATCAGGTACTGGCTGTGACACATCAGCCACTGGTATCCAGATTGATCCAGCTGCTGACCGGCGAACGTATTGGCATGGGGACCGCAAATCTTGCGATGATTGACTGTCCGGTGGTGGGCAAAGGCTGTGGAGTGCTCGAATGCGTTATTTAGCTGTCATCTTTTTCTTCTGTTGCGCTCAGTCGGCGTCTGCTGACGGGATTCCTGACGAGCTGGTTTACCCGATTTCAGAGCTGGTTGAATCCACCGCCGACGAGGAACCGGGACGATACCGCGTGGTGCTGGGCGCGCTCGAGAAAATCAACCGCGAGCTTGTGCCGGAACAATACATCCAGGTTCGAGGTCGGAAGACAGCTGAGACATTCTACCTGCCTGATTCCAGGCGCACATCCAACGTCAATGAGTTCTACCAGGAACGACTTGGCGCGCTTGGCCAGATCCTCTTTTCCTGCGAGGGCAGAACCTGCGGCAGTTCAAATTACTGGGCGAATCGCATCATGGAACGAGCGATCCTTTACGGGCCTGAGCAGTACCAGTTCTACCATGTCGCCAAGGTAAACAACGCGGCAGAGTACCTGATCGTCTACATCGGTCAGCGCGCAACCCGGAAGATCTACGTACACATTGAACGTATCGAAATGAGTGGCGCCGATGCGGCCGCGAGTACTGTGGAGATCATCAGCGCACTCGAGACAACAGGGCGCTTTGTGGTCGAGGGACTTTCTATCGCACCTGGTCTCTTTGAAGCGGTGAGCGAAGCAGTACAGTCGATCAGTCAACCGGTTGTGGTCGTTGTTCACGACAACCTGGCAAGGGGAGAGTCCCTTAACGAGGCCATGCTGCGCACAAATGGGGTTGCCGCTGATCTGCGCGACCAACTTCTGACTGGAGGCGAGAGCACCGAGATCGATGCGCGCGGCATGGGTCCGCTCGGTCCTTCCGACGTCTATTCCGATGCGCGCATTGAGTTTCTCGTACTTGGTCGTTGACTTCACATCGATTGAGCGTAAGATGCGCCTCCCATATCGAACACCTGTTCGAACAAACTGAACAAGAGCTTTTAACTGACATGCAAATGTTTATTCCAAACAACATTACCCGGGACACGCTGCAGCGTGTGACCGCGCGCGTGTGCATGTCCCATGCTGCGGGAGGCATTTCTCTTTATTGATGTTTTAAGAAACATAACCAGTATTTTGAAAAAGCCTCTCAGGGAAACCTCAGAGGCTTTTTTATTGCCTGTAGTTTTTGCAACGGCAGGCGCAGGAACGAACCATTCAGTCAATTCATGGAGTTAAGTGATGAACTTAGAAGCAAAACTTAAGCGGAACATAGCGGTGCTTTACGCATTCAGCTTCTGCTGGCTGGCGCTGGTCATCATTCCGGTGATCGTGCCGTTCTTTGCGAGCAAAGGGCTGTCATTGGCTGAAGTATTTCTCCTGCAGAGTGTATTCGCGTTGTCTGTTGTGATCTTCGAGGTACCTTCCGGATACTTTGCAGACCTCATCGGGCGCAGGAACGCACTGGTTATCGGCAGTGTCTTCCACGGCATTGGTTTCACGCTGCTCTGCTTTGCGGATGACTTTGCCGGGCTGGTGCTGTTCGAAGTGACGGTTGGCCTCGGTATGAGTCTTCTCTCGGGTGCGGATCTGTCGCTGTTGTACGACAGCCAGATTGCACTCAAGCAGACGCCAGCGGAGAAAACCCGCGGCATAGCCAACCTTCGCTTCGTTAAGGCGAGCGCTGAAGGTGTTGCATCCCTGCTGGGCGGTCTGCTGGTGTTGTGGTCTTTTGATGCGGTGGTGCTGGCGAATGCGATTATCGCGTGGATTCCACTCGGGTTGTCGTTCTTCCTCATCGAAGCGCCGTACCAGAAGATGAGCACTGAAGCTGGTGCAAACTTCAAGCGGATCTGGATGCACCTGTTCTACATGGACAGGTTGTTGCGCCTGACGACACTCGCGGTGGTCTATTACGGTCTTTCAACGTTCTACGTTGTCTGGCTGATACAGCCCTACTGGGAGTCGTTTGGCATACCGCTTGCGGTCTTTGGTGTCCTCTGGGCGCTGAAGAACTTCACCATCGCGATCACGGCAAAGTACTGCCCGACGCTTGAACAGAAGTACGGTGCAGGATTTGTCCTGGTGTTGATGGCGGTGTTACCCGTAATCGGCTACCTCGGTATGGCAGTTGACGGCGGCATCATCGGCATCCTGCTGGCGTTTGGCTTTTATGTCAGTCGCGGGCTGCACCAGGTGATCCTGACGGACGCGTTCAACTCGCGCGTACCAAGTGAGTTCCGGGCAACCGCAAACTCGCTGACGAGTTTCATGTTCAGGCTGTCGTTCATCGTCACCGGCCCTCTGGTCGGCTGGCTATATGAGTGGCAGGGGATGAGCATGTCGCTGTTTGTACTCGGTATTGCAGCAGCACTGCTGTTTGTTCTGCTGATGATACCGCTGTTAAGGGCACTGCCCCGGACAGCATCGAAAAGCGAGCCTGAACTTCAAGCGTGATCATTGCTGATCACATTTTCAGCGCGCCTTTGGGCGCGCTTTTTTTTGCTGATTCAAATAGCGCCTGATTGCACTGAAAAGTTGATATGTTCTGTGAAATTGATAATTTGGGCATTCTTTTCAGCTGTACGAGATAAGAGAAACTCCAATGGTCGACAATATGTCAAAGCGCGGGTTTGACCCGCTGCACTACCGGTTCGAAGATCAGGCGCCTGCCGATGGCGAGGTAACCGAGGTTGCTGATGGCGTGTTCTGGGCACGCATGCCCATGTGGGGCAGGCTGAATCACATCAACGTGTGGCTGCTGCGAGACAATGACGGCTGGACTATCGTTGATACCGGCCTGAACCGGGAAGACGTACAGAACTGCTGGAAGAAAATTTTCGCCAATCACCTGGATGGCAAGCCGGTCACGCGGGTGATAGCGACGCACCTGCACACAGACCATACCGGTAATGCCGGCTGGATCTGTCAGGAGTGGGGCTGTGAATTGTGGATGTCGCGCAGTGATTTCTTCATGTGCAAGGTGATGGCGGCAGATGGTCCTTCTGATGTGCCTGAAGATGCCATCAAGTTTTACAAGCGGGCGGGTTTTGATGAAGCGAGACTCGATCGTTACCGCCAGCGCTTCGGCCAGTTCGGTGCAAATATTTCTGAACTGCCTGCAGGCTACCGGCGGATTACCGATGGCCAGTTCATCGAGATTGATGGTCGGGAGTGGCGGTCTATTATCGGCCACGGCCACGCACCGGAACATGTCTGCCTATACTGCCCTGAGTTGAAAGTGATTATCGGCGGCGACCAGATACTGCCGAAAATTACACCCAACGTTTCTGTGCAACCGTCAGAGCCTCTGGCGAACCCGCTGCGTGATTTCATTAACTCCTGCGCCCGCTTCAGGGAAGTTCTGCAACCGAACCTTCTGGTGCTGCCGGCACATGAATCACTCTATGAAGGTGTGCATGAACGGCTTACTGAGCTCATAGACTGGCATGAAGTTGCCCTCGAAAAGCTCTACGACATGTGTGATGAGCCGCGCCGTGCCGTGGATGTATTCCCGGCGCTGTTTAAAAGCAAGATCACCGACACCAGTTACTTCCCTGCAACGGGTGAATCTATCGCGCACCTGCACTGCGCGCTCGAACGCCGTATGTTGACCGTCGAGGAAGACGAGAACGGCGTTGCCTGGTGGCGCCAGGCTTAAAACATTCGATGAGTTTTTAGATACGGACCCCTGCGTTATGAGTGATGAAGCCCTCACTCGCCACCACTCTGCATGTCCGCATGATTGCCCAAGCACCTGTGCGCTCGAAGTAGAAGTTATCGACGGTAAGCGCATTGGCAGGGTGTATGGCGCAAAAGACAATAACTACACCTCGGGCACGCTGTGTGCCAAGGTCGGCCGGTATGCTGAGCGCATACATCACGCAGACCGACTGACCCAACCGCTGCGGCGTATTGGTAAAAAAGGTGAAGGTATTGAAGCTTTCACTGCGATCAGCTGGGACGAGGCGCTGGATGAAGTGGCGTCCCGCTTTACCGCCGCCATGGATAAACACGGCAGTGAAACACTTTGGCCGTACCACTATGCCGGGACGATGGGGCTTGTGCAGCGTGACGGGATTGCACGTTTCCGGCATCTGCTGAAAACATCGCGACAGCATGACACTTTTTGTGTGTCGCTGGCTGATGCGGGATGGAATGCCGGGGTGGGAGCGAAACGCGGCAGTGATGCCCGGACGATTGTAGATAGTGAGCTGGTTGTTGTGTGGGGCGGTAACCCGGTCAGTACACAGGTCAACCTGATGCATCACATCATACAGGCAAGACGCCGGTCCGGTGCAAAACTGGTGGTTGTCGACCCTTATCGAACGCCAACGGCTGCAAAAGCAGATTTTCATCTGATGCTGAAGCCAGGCACTGATGGTGCGCTGGCGTGTGCCGTGATGCATGTACTGTTTAGTGATGGCTATGCGGATCGAGAGTATCTGGCGAGATACACAGATGTACCGGATGAACTGGAACAGCATCTGCAGACTCGAACACCGGAATGGGCCGCTGATATCACCGGCTTAACAGCCCAGGAAATAGTCGACTTTGCCCATCTTTACGGTGGCACCAGGCGCAGCTTCATCCGTGCGGGATATGGATTTTCTCGATCTCGAAATGGTGCGGCGAATATGCATGCCGTAACCTGTCTGCCCGCCGTCACAGGCGCGTGGCAATATCGAGGCGGCGGCGCGCTGTATGGTAATTCGACCATCTATCGCATTGATCAGCGCTTGATCACTGCTGCAGATCACGTTGACAGATCGACGCGGGTATTGGATCAATCGCGTATTGGTGATGTGCTGTGTGGAAATCCTCGAGATCTGCAGGGCGGGCCGCCTGTTACTGCGATGTTGATTCAAAACACCAACCCGATGGTTGTCGCACCAGAGCTGAGTAAAGTTGCTAGCGGTTTCCAGCGTGATGACTTGTTTGTCTGCGTGCATGAGCAGTTCATGACGGACACGGCGGCAATGGCTGACATTGTGCTACCGGCCACGATGTTTCTGGAACATGATGATTTGTATAAGGCGAGTGGCCACACTTTTCTACAAACCACGCGCAAACTGATTGACCCACCGGATGAATGTCGCAGTAATCACTGGGTCCTGAACGCGCTGCTCAAACGTCTTGGCGTTGAGCATCCGGCATCGGATGTAAGCGAGCGGGATCTAATCAACCAGACACTGTTACTTTCATCATTGCCCGACGAATCAACGCTGTATGAAAAGCACTGGCATGACTGTGCCCTGGATTTTGAAAACAGCAATTTCCTGAATGGCTTTGCCACGACTGACAAGAAATTTCATTTCAAACCTGACTGGTCTCGCGTCGGTGCTGATGTAGGAAATATGCCGTCGCTGCCCGATTACATGCCGGTGTTAAATGCAGCGGACGCGCAACATCCGTTTCGATTGGTCGCCGCACCGGCGCGAAACTTCCTGAACAGCAGCTTTACTGAAACCCCGACTTCGCAGAAAAAAGAAAACAGGCCAACCCTGTTGCTACATCCGTCTGACTGCGAGGATTTGGAAGTTGCCGATGGTGATCTGGTTCGTATTGGCAACGAACTAGCGAATATCCTGCTACACGCCAGGATATTTGAAGGCGTCCAGCGAGGGGTTGTTGTTGTAGAAAGCATTTGGCCAAACAGAGCTTTCATTGAGGGTATTGGCATCAATGCGTTGGTGTCGGCAGAACCAGGAAGCCCGAATGGGGGCGCCGTGTTTCATGACACGGCGGTGTGGGTCAGCGCAGAAAAGTAAATTATTCTCGCGCCACAATTCTGTAAACCTCGATCGCTTCCGGGATCGGGTCATAGTCTCGATTGGCAAGAATCTCCTCGCGCACCTTCAAATCAGTGATGCGCTGCATTGTCATGTTGTGTACCGCGCCATCAATTGATACCTGGATGTCCGGGTTTCTTTCAACCACGGCAAGCCAGGTTCCACCCAGACCTAGCCAGGCTGTTAACTGTGCATGGATTGGTACCAGGCGACTCGAATGGGTAAACAGCTCGCCCTCAATGGCAAAACAGTTGACCCGAAGGGCAGGGCGCCACTCGCGATCAATACGCAGGTAGCAGGTATGGTAGTCGCTGACATGTGACCAGTCTGCCAGCGCAGGCTGCGGTTCGGTTGCAAAGTGCTCTGATCGGTCACACCCGATGAGCGCCAACAACATGATGAGTGTTGTGCAACGAAACGCGAATCTTGTTCTCAGCATCTAAGCTAGTTACTCGACTTGTACATACCCCATCATAGATCAGCATAGTGCGTTCACCCAGCTTGCTTGCATTGCGAGGCCGCCAGAGTACAATGCCGCCCCAGCGGGTCCCGTACCCGGTTCTATTTTTGTGAGGTTTGATGACCACCCAGGAGATTGTGCTCAGCTGATGCACCCTGTCGTTGACTGACAGCGTGCTCGCTCGAATGACTTTTCGAGGATGTTCCTCGGGAAGTTGATTGCACCGTCGTGTCCGCAATAAAGCGGAATGGGTAGTTACATGTCACGCTCCAAACATTCTTACGAAGGTCGCCGCCGCGGCCATCAAAAATCACCTCAGTCCACTGAATCCTTCAGATGCTGCAATTGCCGGCAGATGATCTCTACCAAGACACCCGGGTCAGGCCATCGCAATCACTGTCCGCTATGCCTGTGGAGTAAACATGTAGATGAAAGACCCGGTGACCGGGCATCACCGTGCCAGGGCAAGATGGAACCGATATCCGTCTGGGTGAAGTCTGATAAAGAGTGGGCGCTGGTGCATCGCTGCACGAGTTGTGGTGTCTTGAAAACCAATCGGATTGCCGGTGATGACAACAGTTTTGCGTTGATGTCACTGGCCTCAAAGCCGATAGCGTTACCGCCATTTCCGGTGGACAGGTTTCCCTAGGTGAAAAACATCGAGTCAGTTCTTCATGCTTTGTAACTTTTCGTTAACTGGTTCGTCAGTTATGGGAAGCCTGGTTTGCGCGGTGTTTGTTGAGTCGAATAACCGCCAGGATTCACTGTGCCGGTAAACATACAAAGACATGAGGAGCTGATATGGAAATTACGTTTAAACAAACCGTGCAGATAATGGTGATACTGCTGTTTGCGGCGGCGATTACCCAATCAATTTACACGGCCCTGTATGTCCTCGAGATGTCACCACCACGGCAGCTTTTATGGGGACTCGAAAGTGCACTCTTTGTTCTGCTTGCAGCAGTTGCTGGTTCCGCGCTGGTGCGAGCAGACTTGCTGACCCTGGGCTTTTCCGCCATTGTTTGTAGCGCACTGCTCAATGTTGTTCAGGTAAGTGTTGGATTAACCCTGTTTGCGCCTTTTGGCGAAGCTGCCGCTGAGATGTCTCAACTCGCGCCGACCGCAAGCGCCGTTGTCGCTTTTTCTTTCATGGTCTACAACGCGGCCAAGGTGCTTTTGGCGATCGCTGCTGTGGTGTTCGGTATGGCGATGGTGAATGGCGGCTCTAAGGCGTTGGGCTATGTTTCTGCGTTGGTTGGGTTTATCGCAATCATCGCCAATACAGCTTCCATGGCGATGGGGCGTGATGTGTTTGGCCCGTTACCCATAGCCGGTGGTTCGGGTGTGGTAACCACGATTTTGTTGGCTGTGTGTTTGTTGATTTACGCCAGAAGTTTGCCGGAGGAATAACCGAGTGGCCTTCTCTGGTCAGACCACTCGGCGATTCCAGGGAGGGAGTGAACAGAGTCCACCAATACGTTCCTTTCGCAACCTCACCAGTGCATCAGGTACCTGTACCAACCCAGCCTGAATGAAACCCGTATGGTACGCGAAAGGGCATGACGATAGTTGCCACAGGTCCCGCGGCCACGTCCCGGGCATCGATGATGAGGCATTCACTCTGGTCTTTGCCTTCATCATGTACGAAGCAGATCAGGTAGCCGTCGTCTTCGCCGTCGGCGTTGACTCTCGGTGCGAAAACAGCCTCACCGCCATGGCGGTTCTCTCCGAACTTGAAGACCGTCGTCATGTCTTCTGCATTGTCGTGCTTCATCACGCCGTCAAAAGTAAAAGGTCTGACGGGGTTAAAGACTGCAGCGTACACGTAACGAGTTGCGTGGCAGGCATACACATCATTGACGCGGGTAAAGTCACAGGGCGTGTCACTTAAGGTTCTTTCCTTCACCTCGCCGGTTGTTGTGTTTAATCGCCATTCGTAGAGTCGGCCCTGATTCTCAGCAAGGACATTACCTTCCGACGTTCCAGCGCCGGCGATGTCAGCATTTTTAGAACGGGACGCCTGCAGAACAACTTCATCGCCCTCGTCCCAGGCGTTTGCAGTGTGAACAACCACACCTGTCTCGACCTCAAACCAGCGAATATCGGCGTCTGTACCATGACGAGGCAGCAGTCCGATTCTGGAACCGTGTTCGGCCTCAAAGCCAAGGGCCGGGCCGCCGGAGATGGCGCGCTCTATATCAAGGGTGATGGGGAAATCGAGGAAGATCGAGTACTTCTCGCTGGCAGCGAAGTCATGCATGAAGACCGGTTTTGGAATCGTCACCGGCGTCGTATGGACAAGTTCACCGTCGGCGTTAACAACAGAGTAGGTGACATAAGGCTCGGCCATGAACGAGTAGCCGTAGGTCATCATTTCACCGGATTTCTGATCCACCTTTGGGTGGGCTGTAAACGGATGTGTCAGCTTGCCATTAAAATCTGTGGTACCAACAGTCTCGAGTTCCGGCAGTGAAATGATGGTTGGTTGTGATGGCTCGTGCAGTGCGTACAGGGTGCCGTTGTGGAAAGTGAAGGCAGTGTTTGCCAGGTTCTTACTTGTTGGCGCGCCTTCGGGAACAGGTGATGGTGTTGGGTCGAGCATGGAATTCATGCCCTTGTAGAGCCAGTCGCCGTGTTCCTGTTCTAACTTGAATCCGTCATTCTGAACAAAACGATTTCTGTAGCGCGCGGTCCCGTCTGCAAACTCAATAGCGTGAATCATGCCGTCACCATCAAACGTGTGATAAGCCTCCTCATTGAAGACGTAAACAGGGTTAGGTCCAATCCTGAGAAAATTGCCCTTTAGGTCTTCTGGGATACTCCCGATGACTTGCATGTCCTCGGCGTCGCGTTCTTCAGCGACCGGGCTGAAATTCCCATCAAGGAAAAAGTTCTCGGAAGGGGCACCGGCATTAATTTGTGGCATCTGATTACTCCGTGTGAAGAAAGGGCAGGGGAGCATCATAAAACAATCAGGCAGGTGATCGCAGCGTGTTGGGGTCGCGAGTTTCTCCACAGCCAGTTCGCCAGTACAATTGCTGCTGCATGCAGTTGTAGGAACTCCTGGAAATTATGATTCCTGAGTATGAATGTACAGCGTGTTCCGAATCTTTCACACAGCCATTGTGTGTAGACTGGGATGATCCCCGGCAGCGTTTTATCTGTCCTCATTGCCACACGGCACTGGTGCCGATGACGGTTCAAATCAAGTGGACCGAGCTTGGGTTGGCGACGTTGTACATGATCTCGCTACTCGCCATACCTTGCGCGCTGTTAGGCCTTACCGCTGGTCTGGTGCTGCAGACAGGTCTTTCCGCATTTACAGCAATGCTTATAGTTGTCACCACTGCATCATGGGCAATCGCAATTTGGCTTGGCGGGAAGTTTCATATCGGGCGCAAAAGAGTTAAGGCAAAGACCTGGGCGGAACAGGATAGAGAGGATGGAGTTGACGATACAGCTGGTACGTCAGAAATACCTGCAACCGGCAGGCCTTCAACCGAGTCGACTCATTCCATGCTTGATGTTGCAACAATCAATGAATCAGTAGATAAGTTCTACTTCAAAGGCAGTGCCTATGCCCTGATATCTCTGGTCGGGCTCCCGCTTGCCTTCTGGGGTGATCTATACGTCTACACCTGCAACAACATTGTTGAACTTGAGAAAGGCATCTTTATGGGGATTGTATTGATAGTCCCCGCCATCATCTCATGTGTTTTGATCGCTAAGTTTGCCGTGAAGGAGTTGCCTACCTGCCCAAACTGTCACAGACGCCTGTTCGAAACGAGTATAGTGATCGCGACCAGAAATTGTCCGCGATGTGGCGAGACTATTTTGTCTCCTCCTGATCTCAAGCCAGCAACACAGCACTAGTAGTGTGATGCACCGCCCTCAGCAGGAATGACTGCAGCATTAACCATCCGGCTCTCGTCACTCGCAAGAAACAACGCCACCGCAGCAATGTCCTCAGGGAAGCCGACGCCATTAGGATAACGACTGTCCATCATGCCACCCGTGGATTGCGCCGCTTCCAGTTGTTCCTCTTTTGAAAGAGAAGCATCCATCCCAAACAGCTCGATCACCCTGTCAGTCAGTACAACACCGGGTGCAATGGCGTTCGCGCGAATACCTTTTCGAGCGTAGCGCCCTGCAATCGCTTGTGTAAATGAAACGATTCCGCCTTTTGCTGCCGTGTAAACGTGGCTGCGAAAAACACCTTTCAGGGCAGCTAAAGATGTGAAGTTAACTACAGACCCGCCGCCGGCCTCGATGAGGTGTGGTATGCCGTAGCGGCAGGAGAAAAACGTGCCTTTCAGGTCGAGATCGATCGTTCGATCCCAAACGTCAAGATCAACCTCGGTCACCGGCCCGTCCTCAGGGATTGAACCGCCCGCACAGTTAACGATGACATTAACTTTTCCAAATGCCTCTCGCACCACGCCGAACGCGTTTTCAACATCTGATTCGCGGGTAACATCGCATTGCGCAAACACAGCAGAATCAGGCGATAGACTTTCTGCTGCTTGCGTTGACGCAAGTCCCAGCGCCTCATCCTTTTCAACAACTCCAACCTTCGCGCCTGCAGCGACAAACATTCGTGCGCACGCGGCGCCTATACCGCCACCACCGCCAGTAATTACGGCGACCTTCCCGTGAAGCCTGTCCATACCATTTCCTCGTGTGCGAGTCTGTGAGACTACCATGTCACTCGCATTTCTAGGATCCCTGGACCTCAGGATGATCGTCCTTAGATGAGGACACCTATATATAACCGGTGACCTCGAACCGACCCGATTATTCAGAAAGGCGCCAGCAGATGACTTTGATGTAATGACTAATTTAACTGCATTGGAAGCTGTTGAGCTTAAGTGACGAGGTCTACATTCCTGTAGCGATTGCGCTCGGCCTGGAAGGATTAGTTCCGGTCGACCATGTCCTTGTCCAGGCGGCGCCAGGTAAGCAGGAAAAACAGCGAGCTGGCAGCATACAAAATCGCCATGATGACCATAGAGGATTGTAAGCTCTGGGCATAAACCTCCCCGCAGACGCTCTGCAGGTTTTCGCTTAGCTCTCCGATTGCACGCGGATGGCACTGGTTTCGAACGAGTTCTTCTGCACTAACGCCCAGTTCAGCAGCGCCACTGGCAAAGAAAACATCAGACGTATAGCCAATGAACAGCGGGCCAAAACCGTAGCCGATCAAGTTGGCGATGAAGAGTAGTACCGCCGTTGCCATCGCACGCACACGCATACTGACAACACCCTGGCCGATGGTGTACTGCGCCGCGATGTAGCCATATTTGACGAAGCCGCCAATGATCAATCCAATTGCCGCAAACACCAGGCTTTGTGTGGTGAAAGCAAATACATAGAAGGGGATAGACAGGGCTAAACCCGCAGCCGGTACCCAGGCGATAGCGCCGGGGTGTACTTTGTAGAGCCTGGTTGCAAGCCAGCCGGTAGCAAATGTGCCGATGGCTGCTGATAACGCGACTGGTGTGTTTATCCAGATAGCGGCTTCGCCGGTGGTGATGCCGTGTGTGCGAACAAGGAATATGGATTGAAACGATGAAATGCCATAGCCACAGAATGCTGCGACGGTGGCACCAGCGGTCATCAACCAGAAGGCAGGTTTTTTCATCAGCTCCTGGATGGCTTCACGCAGAGGCACGGGTTCGCTGGCTTGCGTCCCCACTGGGTCAGTATAGCCGCGTGGCGGCTCTTGCACTGTGAGTTTGAAAACGAGCGCAATCAAGAGGCCGGGCAGTCCAACAACAAAAAATGCTGTGCGCCAGTCGAATGCATCTGTTACCCAGCCGCCGATCAGGTTGGCAAACATTCCGCCGAGTGTCACGCCCATCGCGTAGACGCCGAGAGCCTGGGATCGGTCACGTGGCGCGTAGTAGTCCGCGATCAAAGAGTTGGCAGGCGGTGTGCAGCCAGCCTCGCCAATGCCGACGCCGACGCGACACGCTAGGAGCACCCAGAAGGCACCAATGGTGAGTGAACCGATGGTGATTTCGGTAGCAAGTCCACATAGCACTGTCATGAGTGACCACAGGGCAACACAGACAGTCATGATCCATACCCTGTGACCGGCATCTGCATATCGGGCTAATGGAATGCCGACAATGGTGTACAGAAGGGCAAAACCGAATCCGGTCAGCAGGCCAAACTGCGTATCGGAAAGTCCCAGCTCGGGAACCAGTTCGGGACCGACCACGGCGAGGAGGCCACGATCAACAAAGTTCAGTATGTAGATAAGCGTGAGGGCTGAGAGTACATAGGTTCGGTAGCGGTAGGTACCGAAGCCGGGGTTTTCATCAGTTACTTCACTTTCTTCAGGCGTGGTTGTTGCTGTCACAAATTCGGTACTGCTTAATCCAATCGCAACATAATGCCTGATGACGTCAATTGTTTCATTTCAAATCGAGCTGGGCTTCCCTGACCCTGAAGTGGTGTTTTGTGATTGAGCTGGATGACTGATTTTGGGTGTAGCAGTGCGGTATCCTCAGAGATACTTATTAGCGTTTGCTGAGACAGGAGTAAGAAGATTTGAAAATTGCGTGCGTTAAGCAACCCGGTGGGCTTGAGAACATTGCCATCGAAGAGCGTGAGAAACCAAACCCTGGTCCCGGGGAGGTGCTGGTGCGGGTCAAGGCGAGTTCACTCAACTTTCATGATTTTGCAGTTGTTGCAGGAATGATCCCAGTAGCAGCCGACCGAATCCCGATGTCAGATGGTGCCGGTGAAGTTGTCGAATTGGGAGAAGGTGTCACCGAACTTTCAGTTGGTGATCAGGTTGTTTCGCTTTTCTTCCCTGGTTGGGAACGCGGTGAACCTGATTTGATGAAACTCACAGGTGTGCCCGGCGATCACGCCGATGGGTTTGCTGCGGAATATGTCGCCATGCCCGCCACCGCATTCACGCGGGTTCCTGATGGCTATTCCGCCGCAGAAGCTGCCACGCTTACCTGCGCAGGTTTGACTGCCTGGCGCGGGCTGATGACCAAGGCACAAATCAAACCAGGTGACTGGGTGCTGACCCAGGGAACCGGAGGTGTTTCGATTTTTGCACTTCAATTTGCCAAGTTGGCAGGTGCGCGTGTCATTTCAACATCATCTTCAAATGAGAAACTGGAGAAGTTGCGAGAACTGGGCGCGGATCACCTCATTAACTACAAGGAAACACCTGATTGGGGCGTCAAGGCAAAGGAGATTACCGGCGGCCGAGGCGTTGATGAGGTAGTGGAAATCGGCGGCGCAGGTACGCTTGCGCAATCTATCACCGCCTGTCGAATCGGTGGACACATCTCATTGATCGGGGTGCTTGCAGGGTTTGCTGGTGAAGTCCCGACAGCGCAGATTTTTTCTCAAAATCTGCGAATTGATGGCATCACGGTTGGTTCAAGGGACGAGCAGGAAGACATGATTCGTGCGATTGAAGCAGGCGGCATCAAGCCTGTCATCAGCGATACGTTTGGGCTGGATGATCTTGCGGCAGCCTTTGGTCATCAGGCCGCAAACAAACATTTTGGGAAGATCGTCGTTAACATCTGAACAGACACCGGTGCCGCAAGTGCTTAGGAACTTGGTATCTCATGCTCCAGGCGGTTTGCGAGCTTTACCGAGACGACCGGTGTGGAGACCGGAGTAGAAGCCCCAGGTTAATCGGACACGCAGGCAAAGTTCGCTGCATCATCAGTAGAACCTGAACCCATATACTGGGCGTATTGAGGGTAGGGGCAAAGAGGCCGACTGAAATGCCTGGCGTCCGGGTTGGCATTGTGTGCATCCATCAGGACTTCTTTCCAGTTCAGGGCTTTCCCGCCGAGGACAATCTGTGTTTCAAGGAAGGTCATTGAGCCGGGATGTTCAGCGATGATTCGATCCGGTGCCTTGTCATTTTCTACCCAGTCGACAATGGCAGACAGGTAGTCTGCAGCCCAGGCCCCAGGGCCGCCAATACAATGCACCATGCCGGGTACCATAAAGGTTCGCATCATCTCGTCGGTTTTGTTTTTGCCGGTCAGCGCTTCGGCTTCGAAATGAAATTCTTCCAGTACCTTGGCCCTGCAGGGGTGGTCGTTCCAACCGTTGTAGATGATCAGCTTGCCGCCGCTGTCGTGAAATGCTGAAAAGTCGGGTTCAGGAATATCCACGGCGTGCATGATCTGATCCAGGGCATCGTAGTCGGCCACGGGGTCAAATTTATCCAGACTGAAACCAGGTGTTCTGTGCATGACGCTTTCAATAACTGTTGCCGTGAGATCGTTGGCTGATAGCGGCATGAAACTGGGATTACCTGTGACCCAGAGTTCGAAGTCACCACCGGTCTCTGAACCAGGGTAGTTACCTGGAACGATGACGTTACCTGTTTCATCTTTGATGCCGGTATAGAAGAAAGTGGCGGTCTTTATCTGTCCCTCAGTCAGGCAATCTGCAGCCGGTCCGTTTTCACAGGCAAGTGCACCGAGGTTGAGTTTTTCAAGCGTACACTTGCGTGGATCGCCAATGATGCCGTCAGCAACCCCGTCGATCATGTCGCAGGCCCGTTTGGTGTTTGCATCGAGCAGAGCAACTGAATCCGCAGTCAGTGGGTTTTCTCTTTGCACTCGACTGCCTTCCAATGAGAAGAGCAGTAGTCCGGTGCCGTAATCGATTGCCGGATCTCCTGCGATAATCCCGTCGAAATCATCGGGGTATCGCAGTGCTTCCATCAGAGCCGCTCGGCCGCCGTTTGAGCACCCCCAGAGATACGAGTATTCGACATCCTTGCCATAGAATGTGCCGATGATCCTTTTCGCCAACACGGTTGTCAGATGATTAGCCCTGAAGGCGAAGTTGATCTTTCGTTCGTCATCACGATAGAACGTGTGGTTGTTTTCTACAGGATTTGCAGCGTCGGTTGTTGAGGCTGCATAGCCCTGATCAAGCAGGCTGGTTGTGTCACCGATTACGCCAGCCAGACCGCCTGGCGCGTGGTGCATCATGCGACCCGACCAGCCCTCCAACGGCATGCTGACCTGGAACCTGATAGTGCCGTCAATGACACCGTTGACCTGACAGTGCGCAGGTATCCCCTCACTTGCAGGAATCACCAGTCCCGGCTCTACCAGGTGGTCGCCATCAGATAGAAGAAACAGATCATCGCATTGTTTCGCTTTGTTAGTTGCACTGGCTGAGAAGGGCAGTGCGATTAAGAGGGTAAAGAGGACGTGTCGCATGGTTTTCTCCGGGAACACTCTTTGGGTGCACTGTGAAAACTAACTCAATTGATGGCCGCTTGTGTTGTTTCGGATAGAAAAAAGTGTCAACACAATAGGTTTTGACCCAGATGCATAGCGTGATGCCGAGAGGTATCGCTTATAAATCGCGCTTGTAGTAGCCGAAACTCAATCAGATTTGAAAAAATTCGAGAGATTTTCGAGAGAACTAAAGCTGCCTCAAAACTAAAAAAACTAGCGACCCTGGGGGATAGAGATGCGTAAACCTGTGTTATATCGGCTGCTGGCATTGCCAGCACTAGCGATGTTATCGGCTTCCTGGATACCTGCCGTATCTGCTGAAGAAGTCATGGAAGAGATCCTGGTTACGGCGCAGAAGCGCGAGGAAACGTTGCAGGAGGTGCCACTTGGAATCCAAGTCACCGATGGCGATTTTCTGGACCGGAATAACATCAAGAGTTTGCGTGAAGCGGTGAACTTTATCCCGGGTGCCGCCCAGGGTGAGGCTTTTGGCACGGAGCAAACCAGGATTCAGCTACGAGGTGTGCCGCAGATTGTCGGTGATCCAACGCTTGGTTATTACCTTGGTGATACACCTTTCTATTTCCCCCTGATGATCTGGGCGCCAGTGGTAAGAACCTCGGGTCTGGAGAGAATTGAGGTTGTGAAAGGGCCACAAAGTACGCTTTACGGCAATGGCGCGATGGGTGGTGTTCTTCGAGTGATTCCCAAAAAACCTGATCTAGAAGAGGTCCAGGCGGCCATCAATGTTGGCTACACCACGATCGACGACGCAGAGGATGGGCATTTTGTAGATGCCTCGCTGAGCTTGCCGATTGTTCCCGGCAAGGCAGGTTTGCGAGTCTCCGTTGGTGAGGAAGAGACCGGAGGCTGGATTGATGTGCAACCTCATGCACTGAATTTCGCCACGTTCACCTACGACCCGAGCGGTCCGCCTGTTGAAGATTTTGGTGAGAACGATGTTTCTGATTATCGTGTGCAGTTGCTCGTGGAACCAAATGACAGACTTAGCCTTGAGCTGATGGCTGCTCACAATGAAAGCAACACGTCACCCAACGGCTTTATCCAGATTGGTTCCGGCGATCCCCCGGTCTCGACGGACGCTGACCCTGCACAGACATTTGATGATGTTGAGTATGACTTGTATTCGGCGACCATCAGTTACGACTTTGACACCTTCACGATTACCTCGGTTTTCTCAGAATTTGAGTACTCGGAACATTGGCAGAGTTCTTTCATCGCCTCCTTCGGTCTTGGAACCGGGGTATTTTACGAGGCGGAGACTTTCAGCAATGAAACGCGAGTGATATCAAACTTTGATGGGCCGTTTCAATTTGTGCTCGGCACTTACTATGTTGATTCGGAGGTGGACGTCGGCCTTGACGTTGCTGAATTTGCGCTCTTCGGTGTGCCTCGAATCCAGTCTTCTTCAATCATTGAGTCTGAGCAACGATCTGTGTTTGGCGAAGTTACCTATGACCTGAACGATAACTGGACACTGTTAGTAGGTCTGCGCTGGTTCGAGGATGAACGTTCTTCCGATGAAACGCAGATTATTGGTGGCTTCCCGATTCCTTATCCGCGGATCGAAGATACCTTTGATAGTGTGAATCCTCGTCTCAATCTGTCTTACATAACAGATGAAGGCAAGCACTACTACTTCAATGCTGCGAAAGGATTTCGGTCTGGCGTGTTCAATGGTATTTCCAGCTGTTCGAGCATACCTGCGGGTAACCCACTGCAGGCCGCTTGTCCGCGTGAAATCGACTCTGACGAAATCTGGAGCTACGAGTTTGGTACAAAGCAGACCCTTCTGGATGGCGCACTTGCCCTGGATGCGTCAGTTTACTATCAGGATTGGACCGACATGCAGGGTGCTGCACGAGCCGGTACGATAACGACATCATTTCAACTCGGTGATGTGAACGGCTTTGGTGTTGACCTTGGTATTCAATGGGCACCAGCATCGATCCCCGGTCTGAACCTGACGATAGCGGCAAATTGGAACAATCAGGAATTCGACGATCTTGATCCAATTATCGCCGCTGCTATGGCACCGGACTTCAGCGAAGGTGACGACGTCCCAGGAACCCCACCGTTCTCTGCGTCTGTTTCTGCCTTGTATGGCTGGGAGCTTGGTAACGGCATTGGTGCTGACCTGCTGGTGTCCTACAACCATAAGTCTGAATACAGCGCGTCGGTTGGTGGCGCTGACGATGCACCATCGCAGAGCTACCTCAATATGCGATTTGGGTTGGCCTTCGGTGAGCGGGTGTACGTTTCTGTCTTCGGAAACAACCTGACGAATGAAGACGGCGCACTGTTTATTCAAAGTGGGCCCTTCTACGCAGCACCGCTGAAGACAATCTCGACACCCAGGGAGTATGGCGTCGAGTTCTCATACGAGTTGTAATAGAGCCAGGATGGTTCAGGCCCGATGGGGCCTGAATCACTCAACCTGATATTGATGAGTTTAAAGAGAGCTTCTGATCAGTGGGTAAAGAACTCGATAAGCCTGATACCAGGCCAGCACTTGCGGGAGACCTTGAGAGTTTCTCGGACGTTGATACTTTTACGTCAGTGTTCCAATCGGAGCATGAAGCTTCACCCTATGGCGATAGCGGCGTGTTTCAAGCCGCCGACGCGCTGGTTTCAGATGGGATGGCAGCCCATCTCCCCCTCAACCCTGAGTATCTGAATGGCGACATCGAGGTTTTCAGGCCCTTTCCAGGCATAGGCGTGTTCTATGCCAGGTTCGAAACAAAAAAGGCCAAAGAACTTCAACAGATCTCCCGTAAGGGGGCTCCCGAGGCTGAACTGGCGGTGCGTTTTTTCCACGGTGGGCATATCCGGTATCGGTTCGGTTCCAAATACTTTTACAGTGATGACGCGCCCGGCCTTGTTTCCTATAAGCCGGAGCCGGGTGAATTTGACTTCCTGTTGAAGGATGGCGAACCGATGCACGTCACGACACTGTCGATCTCAGAGGATGGCGAACGCGAGGTCTGGCATCGCCTGGGGATACCGCCACCTGCGATTTTTCATGAACTGCGGACGGCTGAAGCAACCGATGACCGTGCTTTTCAGTTGCCGGATTCAGCGCTGTTCCAGCAACTGTCCGCGTCCTTTTGCCTGCTACCAAATTCAGGGTTTGCGAGGCTAACCCTGTTGCGGTTGAAGGTGGGGGAGCTGTTCTGCCTGCTCGGTGATCATCAGGTGTCGGGCAAACGACATACCGGTGCTGAAGTGCCATTTTCTGAAGTGAGGCGACTTTCCCAGGCACGAGCAATACTTGAAGCCAGTTGCGAGTCACCACCATCTATCGCGGAGTTGAGTGCCCAGGTTGGATTGAATCGACGAAAGCTGACCGAAGGCTTCAAGAGTGTTTACGGTGACACAGTCGGGGGTTACTCCCTGGAACTGAGAATGCGCAAAGGCTATCAGCTGTTAAAAGAAACAGAACAGACGGTGAACGATATAGCGATCAGTTGTGGCTACGAACACGCAAACAACTTCACCATCGCTTTTCGTCGTAGATTCGGATGCAGTCCATCAAGTGTCAGGCATCAGAAATAGGCCGGGCTCGTCACGTTGAAAGCTGATAGGAACGAACTGAAGTGTTAACTGCTACTGAGTTGTATCCGCTAACGACCGCGTTGTGGGTTGTCCTTTGGGTTGAAGTTGTCGTTTATCTGTTGGTTGGTTTTTCCGAAATTTTTGATGACTTCTACTACAAACCCCCATCCTGGGTGTGGCCGAATGGTCGCATGAATACCTTCATCTGGTCGCTGGATAAAAAGGGCCACAAGATGCATGCGTCCCTTGCACTGATCCTTGGCTTTGTTGCACTCAATGGTGTCATTGAAGGTGCAGTGTTTCGCTTTGAGATTGAATTGATCTTTCTCAGTCTGGCGCTTTTGAATTGCAGCATCTGGTGCATGATGCCGGCATGTAACCGCATGATCAGGGTGTTCCTGATTGCGCCGGAGTTCCATCTGCAATATGTCTCTTTCATCCTGTTCTGGGATCTGGTTCGGCCAGAAGTCCTGGGCTTGTGTGTACTGTTCAATTTGTGGGGCGTCTTTGTTTACTTTCGCAAGACGTTGAAGCTTGAAGACGCACCACATGACTATCAGCGCATCAGGGACGACATGATTGCGGCGGGAGACTATGAGTCAGAAATCAAAATGTACGACGTGGTGACAGGACATCGCGGAACGACGGCTGATCAGTAAATAAAGTGCAAATTTCATAGCTTCGTTGCGCTGAGCATAGCGCTTCATCCTTGGTAATCACCTATAACGTTGTCTGGTTCGTTTGATTAAGAAGTAATGTCCGACAACAAACAGGTATTCGCCAGTCCACTTTGGCTTGATTTTGTTGCACGCCAACTGCAGGAACTTGCAGCAGAGTACCCTGATTTCAGGTACAGCAACTGCTCTGTTTACACCGACGTGCCTCGCTCCATCCGGGGCGAATCCAGTTCGCGTGTGGCCTACAGTTTTTCCATCATGGGTGGTGAAGCAGAAATGTCCCTGCAGGAAGTGGACGCCAATGAGGTTGACGTCAAGGTTATCGCCAACTGGTCAAAGATACTGCCGCTTGCAACCATGCATTACGACCTGAGTTCTCCGGAGTGCATATTGCACGTGCAATCGATGAATGAACGACTCGTGCATCAGGGCTACCTTGTTAATCAGACCAGTCGTGATGTCAGTGATGAAGAAGTGGTGATAGCTGCGGAACTTCACAATCGTATCGCAGCGGGTACATCCGGAGAGTAACGGGTGTTTAGGAGATAGGTATGGGGCTGCAAGAACAGCTTGATCAAAGTTATGTCTCTTCCTTTGACGGCATGGATATCCCATGGCTGCTAGCTGAGTGGGCGGATAGACAACCAGATAAGGCGGCCCTGATCTGGTGTCCCTTCAACGGCGAGTCCACCACGTGGTCTTATGCCGAGTTGTTTGACTCAGCCCGTTGTTTTGCCGCCGGTATGCGGCAGCGTGGCGTTAACTCGGGTGACTTTGTTCTTATCCATATGGATAACTCGCCGGAATTTATAATCAGCTGGTATGCCTGTGCCATGCTGGGCGCAGTGGCGGTTTCAACCAACACGAGATCAGTTGCCAGGGATATGGCGTACTTTGAGGATGTGACGGCAGCCGCCTGTTGCCTGACACAACCTCAGTACGCGGGTTTGATACGTGAGTCCTGTACTCAGCTGAAGTTTATTGCCGTCACTGAGACAGATGCTGGGGAGATAAAGGGTGACTCCACGGAGGTAATCAAGTCGATTGACGGCATTGCGTTCGACGAAGTGTATGCAGACGAGCCGATTGACCTGCCTTCAGCTGAGCCACTGCGAAACCTGAGTGTGCAGTTCACTTCGGGGACAACATCCAGGCCCAAGGCGGTGTTGTGGACGCATGCGAATGCCCTTTACACCGGTCGAGCAACAGCCCAGCGCATGCGTCTGTTCGAGGATGATGTAACGCTGATTTATCTGCCGCTCTTCCATACCAATGCCCAGGCCTACTCAATGCTCTCAACTCACTGGTCCGGGGGAACTGTCGTTGTCCAACCAAAGTTCTCTGCGTCGCGCTACTGGGATGTCGTCATGCGACACAAGGTCACCTGGGGCTCAATGATTCCGTTTGCAGTGAAAGCGATTCTTGATCAGCCGATTCCGGAACATCGTATGCGTGCCTGGTTGTTTGGTGCGAGAGTACCTGCGATTGAAGAGATGTTTGGTGTAATCACGCTCGGGCACTACGGCATGACTGAACTGCTGGGGCTGGGGACTGCTGCTGACTATAACCACCTGGGACCTGAGTTGACGATCGGCAGGGTCTCACCTGACTACCAGGTTCAGATTCGACGCGACGACGGAACGCTCTGTGAGCCCGGGGAGAAGGGCAAGCTCTTCGTTCGGGGAACACGTGGGGTGACGGTGTTTAAAGAGTATTACGGTAACCCAGAAGCAAACGCATCATCCTTTGATGAAAATGGCTGGTTCGATACGGGAGATATCCTTCGTATTGATGATCAGGGCTGGCTCTATTTCAGCGATCGTGACAAGGATATGTTGAAGATAGGCGCCGAAAATGTAGCGGCCTCAGAAATTGAGTCCGTGGTGATGGAGACCGGCCTGGTGTCTGAATGTGCGGTAGTGGGCCAAAAACACTATATGCTCGATGAAGTCCCCGTCGTTTTTGTCATACCGGGTCCGTCCGGTCAACAGATTAATGAAGCGGCGCTGGCACAGCAGATTATCGCTCACTGTGAGGTTAACCTGCCGGACTTTAAGGTCGTGCGCAGTGTGCACGTGGTCGATTCACTGCCGCGGTCAATGCTGGAGAAGATCGCCAAGAATCAGCTGCGTGAGCGGCTCGAGCCCATAACAGAAGGGCGTTAAACGATGTTGCTGCTAGCAAAGGTACGTCGAATTACCCGCAGGACAATATTGAGGACATTGAAATGACCAGATCTGTTTACGTTGCTGGTGTTGGCATGGGCAGGTTCGCGAAGCCGAGTGAGAATCAAGCCTATGAAGTTATGGGCGTGAGGCAGTGAAACTTGCACTCAGTGATGCCGGGCTTGCGCTTACCGATATCCAACAGGGCTATGCCAGCTATGTCTATGGTGACAGCGCCTGCGGTCAGAAGGTGATTAATGAGCTTGGGATGCCGGGCTTTCCCATCTTCAACGTCAACAATAATTGCTCATCGGGTTCCTCTGCGATTTTTCTGGCACGGCAAGCGGTCGAATCTGGCCTCGTGGACTGTGCACTGGCTTTCGGCTTCGAGCAGATGCAACCAGGTGCGCTGGGCAGTCACTGGGATGATAGAACAAGCCCGGCCAAGGAAACTTACGAGGCACTTTTGTCCGTGCGCCCCACGCCACCAGAACAGCTCCAGGCACCACCTGCGGCGATCATGTTTGGATTGGCTGGTGCGGAATATATGGAGACCTACGATGCGAAGCCGGATCTCTTTGCCAGGGTTGCGGTCAAGACCCGGACCCATGCAGGCAGAAACCCACATGCGGTGTTTAGAGACCCGATTACGCTCAAGGACGTGGAAAACTCCCCAATGGTCTTCGGTGGCTTTCTGACCCGCCTGATGTGTTGCCCGCCGACCTGCGGAGCGGCTGCCGCCGTTTTTGTCAGTGAGGCCTTTGCCAAGCGGCATGGTTGTCGCACTGACGTTGTGATCGCGGGTCAGGGTATGGCGACTGATATGGAGAATATTTACGAGCAGACGCGCAATGCCGTTGGTCGAGACAATACGATTCGGGCAAGCCAGATTGCTTACGAGCAGGCAGGTCTAGGTCCGGAGGACGTTGACCTGGTCGAATTGCACGACTGCTTTACGCCTAATGAAGTCATCACCTATGAAGGCTTAGGGCTCTGCGGTGAAGGCGAGGCCACCAGGTTTGTGGCAGATGGTGATAACACCTATGGTGGGGAGTTTGTGGTTAACCCTTCAGGTGGTTTGATGTCAAAAGGGCATCCCATCGGTGCAACTGGTCTCGCGCAGTGTTTTTAGCTGGTTACCCAGTTGCGTGACCAGGCGGGAGATCGGCAGGTCGAAGGTGCCCGGATCGCGTTGCAACACAACATCGGTGTACCGGGAGCCGCCGTTGTTACCATCTACAAGCAGGTCTAGAGGTTATGCCCGTTCACGCTGAAATTGTTGGTGCCGTTAGTGAAGCGCTGACCCATAAGATTGATTCGAGATGGTTGATGGCCTATGCGGCGGGGTTAGGTGACCTCAACCCCCGTTACATGGACACCGAGGCGCACAGTGTTGTCGCACATCCCGTGTTTCCTGTTTGCCTTGAGTGGGCAGTGCAACTGACTCTCGGTAATCTCAAAGGCGTGCCGTTGCCGACCGCAGAAGAAGCTGCGCGAGGTGTTCATGGTTCGCACGATCTGCACCTGTTTCGACAGATCAAAGCCGGAACAACGTTGTCGACACAATCAACCTACATTGATCTGAAAGATACCAGGGCAGGTGCGGTCACAACCATGCGGCTGGATACGAGGGACCAGGAGACCAATGAACTGATGGCTACAACCTATCAGTCAGGTGTCTATCGAGGCGTTGCTACTGCAGGTGGCAACAAGAATATTGAACCGTTGCCCGCATTACCTAATTGGCACTTGCCGGAAACACCCGATTCAACCGCTATCTACATAGCGGAGGGCGCAGCACACGTTTACACCGAGTGCGCCCGTATCTGGAATCCCATTCATTCTGACAAAGCCTATGCGCGCGCCGCCGGTCTGCCGGACATCATCCTGCATGGCACCGCGTCGTTGGCTTTATCGATTACAGAAGTCGTCAATCGATATGCGGATGGCGATCCAGCAAGGGTTAAGAGATTGGGTGGCCGATTTGCATCGATGGTGTTTATGCCGTCAACCGTGACACTGGAGTCGCATCGAGAGGCTGGCATTGTCAGCTTTCAGCTGAAAACTGAAACCGGTGATATCGCGATTCGCAACGGCTTTGTTTGCCTGGAATCGTAACGCTGGTGGTGTTGCTTATATTGCAAGATCGGCCAGGAGATTCAGAGTAATGTCAGTGTGGTCGCAAGGTGTTTTTGACAACAGTATGGCCTGGTCCTGCTACGGTATTGGCGAAAAGGTAGCGCTTCACATACCCGGCGGACCAGGTAACACCCCGCCGCCTGCGGGTTGGGGTGGTAAATACATGCTAAAACCACTATTGCCTCTCATCGATGAGGGGTATCGGCTGGTTACCGTGACGCGGCGTCGAAACATGCCCCAGGGATACACAGTCGAAGATATCGCTGCCGACTACGCGCGAATGGTTGCTGAAGAGTTTGGTGGCCAGGTTGATCTCATCGTCGGCGGATCCTACGGTGGCATGATCGGCCAATACCTGGCGGCTGATTACCCGGATTGCTTCAGGCATATCGTTTTGATTGTCACCGCATGCCAGGTTGTTGATCCGGATGGTGTTGACCAGCGGTTCGCACGACTTGTTGCAGACGGCCATCTCTATACCGCAGGCGCAACAATAGCGGCGGGAGTTTATGCTAACTCCAGCTTTCTGCCACTGGCGAAAGTGGCGACAGGGTTGATGACGATGATGCTGTCACTTAACACACATGAGTACTTGGCAAACGATATCGTCGTTGAAGCAGATACTGAACCCTCGTTTGATTCGCGTGAGGCGCTACCGCGTATCGAGACGCCTGTGCTGATGTTGAGTGGCACCGACGACTCGTATTTTCCCGAGGCGCTGACCAGAGAGACAGCGGCGCTGATACCCGACTGTACGTTGAAGTTTTATGAAGGCAAAGGACACATCGGTGCAGCAATGGATGAACGCGTGGCAGAGGATATTCTTGCGTTCATTGCGCAAAATGATCAAAAACAGATTTAGTAGAGGGGGCGATATGACAAGAGCTAAGCAATTTTTCCTGGTTCTACCGCTGTTGTTCTCATGGCTGGAGGTCATGGCATCTGAGGTGAGTTGTCAGAATCTGTATCAACTCTCAGATTCAGATCACGCGATTCAACCAGGTGTTGTTGTTCCGGCCAGTGGAGACACGCCTCGGCATTGTGAGGTGATTGGCGTAATTGATGGCACGATACGCTTTGAAGTCTCTATGCTCATGGAAGGATGGCAGGGGCGAATGTTCTTTCTCGCCCATGGCGGCAACTCGGGCACGATCGGTGATACGAAAGCGTTGCTCGGCAAAGGTTTCGCTGGTGCTACAACAAATTCGGGGCACGACTACGGCTCGACCTCGTCGGAGTTTGTCAAAGATCACAAGGCACTAATCGATTTTGGTTTCCCTGCGGTCCACCTTTCAACCGTGACTGCTAAAAGGATCATTGCTGCGTTTTACGGGAAGGAAGTGGATTATTCCTACCTGCGAGGATGTTCAGGTGGTGGACGTAGCGCACTTGTCGAAGCGCTGCGTTACCCGGATGACTACGACGGCATTGTGGCCGGTGCCCCGGCTATGGGCTGGGTTCAGTCAATCGTGCCCTGGGGCATCGCGGTTTCCCGGATGCAGAACAAGAATCCGCTGACGGCTGAGTCACTTGTGCTGATGGCACAGAACTCGCGTGCCAAGTGTGATCTGCTGGATGAGCTTGAAGACGGCCTGATCAGCAACCCCCAGGCCTGCACCGTCGATGTACTTTCGCTCGATGACTTGCAATGCAGGGAGGGGCAAGCAACAGGCTGTATGACCGCAGGTCAGATTGAGACCGCCAGTTTTATCTACGAAGGACTGAAAAACGAAGCTGGTGAAGTGATCTACAACGGTATCTTCCCGGGTGATGAAGATCAGGGCGACTGGATGATGTGGGTAACCGGTATTCCAGGCCAGGAAGCGCCTATACCTGGTCTGCCGAAGACCGCTTACGAAAGTCTTGGTGTCATGGCGCAGAATATTGCTCATGACGATCCGACTTTCAAACTGGAAGAGTTTGACCCCCTCAGAGACCAGGCAAAACTGGCACGGATGGTAGCGCCGGTTGAGTTACCGCCTGCTGACTTTACGGCATTCCACGAAAAAGGTGCCAAGCTGATCATTTTTCAGGGCTGGCAGGATGTGCCGCTCAGAGCGAATGACACAATTCAGTTTCTTGAAGAAGCCGCAGAGTTAAGTGGTGGCCAGAAAGCGCTGGATGAATTCAGCCGTACCTACATGGTGCCCAACATGTTGCACTGTGCAGCGGGTACTGGTGCTTGGCTCGCCGACTACAATTCAGCGATCGTTAACTGGGTCGAAAATGGCGAAGCACCCGACGCCATTGTCGGCAAGAATCCAGGTATCTCACACTGGTTTGAGGCCTTTGGCCTCCTGGAAGAGGAGAGCGTTGAGTGGATGGATGCGGTTGAAGCTGCAACGGCAGCACGAGATCCGGCAACCAAATCGACTCGCCTGTTGTGTCCATATCCGCAAGTGGCGTTGTACCAGGGTTCAGGGGAGATTAAGGATGCTGCCAACTACACTTGTGGTTCTAGACCGAACAGCTGGAAGTAGAATGACAAGGGTTACACGCAGCGCAACGACGCCTTAAGCAGTGGAAACTGGCATCTTCGACAATGGCATGGCATGGCTTTCCATGGGGGAGGGCGATCGAGTTGCGCTTGCGATTCCGGGAGGGCCTGGTAACAGCACCCCAAACCTTAGTTCTGTAAAACCGCTTTCCGGTCTGGTTGATGCTGGGTATCGCGTGGTTTGCGTTGCAAGAAGACGCAATATGCCACAGGGACACTCTGTTGAAGACATGGCAAGAGACTATGCCGAACTCATCGCAACTGAATTCAACGGCAAAGTCGATCTCATCATTGGGAGCTCGTATGGCGGTATCGTCTCGCAATACATTGCCGCCGAGCATGATCACTGCTTCGATCACATCGTGGTGCACGTCGCTGCGTGCCAGGTACACCCTGAATCGGTGATGTTTGACTACAGGTTTGCCAAAGCGATAAATGAAGGGAAGTTGTTCCAGGCCGGTATGATCATGGCGGCAGGTCTATACGCCGGTGCCAGGCTGAGGTGGATCATGCAGATCGTTCTGGGCGCTTACGTCTGGTTCGTGGCCCGTAGCGAGCATGACACGTTTGCGAGCGATACCCTGGTCGAGGGAGAGGCAGAACGAAACTTTGATTCTAGAGCGGTGTTACCTGACATCAAGGTTCCCGTCCTGCTGATCGCAGGGGGCGCAGACATTTATTTTCCAATGGATTTGACGCTCGAAACTGCCTCGCTGATCCCGGATTGTCATCTTCGACTCTATGAAGGGCAGGGCCATGTAGAGGCGGCACTCGACAAGCGCGTGTGCCCAGACATACTGGACTTTATCAACGCGCAGAATGCAACCTGAAACAAACCGGGCACCGAATACTGCGGGTATCCCGACTAGTGGTGAAATCTAACACCGACATGGGAATGTTCAATCAAGTGCTACCGCCAACTGACTTCCGGGGTCAAAGTATGGGTTCTCACTTCGCACATTGGCACACGGTTTAGCCCCCACTAAGTCACGCTTGATTCGATTCCTGTAAGCTGTTGCCATGCAACGTTTCGAAACTCGATTCACCTTGACGCGAGAGTATCTTGCGGAGTGTTTTGACCAGTCGTTACCACATGGTCCGGGCGCTAAACCCAATTACTTCTTCCCGCTGATCATGCTTGCGCTTGGGCTGGGTGTACTGAACTTAACTAACCAACCTCAGATCGCTGGTTGGGGCCTGATTACACTGGGCGTGCTGGAGCTGATTCATATCAGGTATCGCCGTGCCTGGTGGCTCGCGCGACAGATGTGGGGAAGGAGTGCAAACAGCGAAGTGACGCTGACAATCGATGACAAAGGCATCAGCACAAACAGCCCTTTTTCTCAGACCGCGTTGTTGTGGGTAGATCTGGATCGAGTGGTTGAGACCGACCTGGGATACATCCTTGTAGATCGAGCGGGAGCCCAACAATACCTGTCGAAGTCAATCTTGCCAGAGGAAACCTTTAGCGCGTTGACAGACCAATATCAGGTCTGAAGCGTTGGTCGAGTAATGAGGTGTTCGATTCTGCTGCGTTAACTGATTTTACGCTCATCAGTGGGTATCCTCAGGAACGATGGAATAGCGATAGCTTGTTGAACAGATCCGGGTGACAAAATGCTTGATGAAATCACTGTACGCAAAATGTCGTTCGAGTTTCCGGATGAGATAGATGCTGTGTTCTTTGACGGTGACCACCAGCGATCGTTTGGCTTTATTGCAGGATCTCTTTTGTTGCCTCACCTTGAGCCCTACCTGATCAGATCAATGAAGGCGGCGGAACCCTATGTGACGGACCCGGTAGTCGCGGAAGGACTGGACAGGTTTGTCCGCCAGGAAGCGCAGCACTATCAGATGCATAAGAAATTCAATGAGTCGGTTCGACTGGCAGGCTTTCCGGAGCTTGATAAGTTTGAGAAAGCGCTTTCGGATGATTACCACAGGTTTTCCAACACCAAATCCCTGCGGTTTAACCTGGCGTACGCGGAAGGTTTTGAAGCTCTGACGATGAATGCGATCAAGCACATGATGGAACCGGATGGCTTCGGTGAAAACCTGCCACCCTTTATGCAGATGGTGGAGTGGCATTTTGTCGAAGAACTTGAACATCGCACGGTAACTTTTGATGTCTATGATCATGTTGTTGGCAGCTACCCGTATCGCCTCTTCGTCGGCACCTGGGCGCAATGGCATTTCACGAGTTGGATCCGGCGTGTGACGAAGTACATGCTGGAAGTGAGACCACCGCAGAAGCAGCAGACGCAGGTGGCCAGTGAAATGAGCGGTCAGCTTGCGGATGTCCAACCCGCCAGCGTTGGCAGCCTGATGCCCGGGTTACTTAGAATATACCTGCCGAACTATACGCCGCACGATGTAGAGATCTCACCGGGCATGCAGAGATTGGCAGACAAGTACTCTGGCATGGCCCTGGAAACTTTTTGACGCAGGCTCCGTAGCTCGCGGATAGAAACGCTGATTGAGTCGAAATTGCAGTAACGGTCAACCCTGACCGGGGCAGGTAAGTTTCTCAGCCGGCGTCCCTGCTGAAATCCAGTGTGCTCTCATGGACGTAAAGGCTTTCAATGACGTATACCTGAGCTCTTGGCTCCAAATCTGCAAGTCTTTGGGTTATGGTTGCGCTCGCGAAAACGCAGCTGACTTGCTATTAACCTGAGATCGTTTCATCCAACTAGAAAACACAAGATTTGGTCTTTGGGCAACTCAGTAAACCTCAGCTCCATACAATTCCGATTTAGTGCATAGAGGCGGAGATTCTTCAATGAAAACCACGCTAGCCAGAACGCTGACAGTAACCTTCCTGGCGGGGACGCTCGCGGCGTGTGCAGCCCAGTCACCCACAACCGATGCAGGTCTGTCTTCATCACACGCCGGTAAACAAATCCCTCGCGTTGCATTTCCAGAAGAACAAAGCGCTGATCTTAGTGCGCTGAAGTGGCGGTTTATCGGCCCCATGACTGGCTTGCGGGGTTCCGACGTCATTGGACACCCCACCAATAGAAACCTCTTCTACCACGCCAGCAATGGTTTATGGAAAACCACGGATGCAGGTGATACCTGGGAGCCTGTGGGCGACGGCCAGTTTACTGCTGGGTCCCTCGGCGCCATCGATATCAGTCAGAGCAACCCTGACATCATGTATGTCGGTAGCGGCGAGCCGCAGATGCGGAACAACGTGTCCTGGGGTGACGGCGTTTACAAAACGACCGACGGCGGTGAGACCTGGACGCACATTGGTTTGTCAAATACCCGGCATATATCTCAAGTGCTCATTCACCCAACTGACCCCGATACGGTGTACGTAAGTGGCTTCGGCTCTGCCTTTGGTCCTAGTAAACACGGTGGTGTTTTTAAAACAACCGACGGTGGTGAGTCTTGGGATCATGTGCTTTACCGCAGCGAAGAGACCGGTGTTATCGATCTGGTGTTAAACCCGTCCAACCCGAGTGAGCTGTTCGCGTCGGTCTGGGAGTTTGAGCGTAAGGCCTGGGGGCCCAAGACCGGTGGACCTGGTAGCGGGTTATGGCATTCAACGGATGCTGGTGAAAGCTGGTCGGATATCTCGAAGAACCCAGGTATGCCTGAAGGAGACTTTGGTCGCATTGGCATCAGCATGTCTGCTGCCAATGCCAGTCGTGTTTACGCACTGATTGATAACGAAACCAAGGGTGGCGTCTACCTAACGGAAGACAATGGAGCAACCTGGACGTTTACTTCTGACTATTTTCAGATCATTGGGCGCCCGTTCTATTACAGTCACATCGTTGCCAACCCAGGTAACGCCGACGAAGTCTGGTCGCCTAATAACCGCCTTTTCTCGTCGCGAGACGCCGGTAAAACCTGGCGAGTTGAACCGGGCATCAAGGACGACTTCCACGATATATGGATTGATCCAAAAGACGCCAACCGAATGATTCACACCAACGATGGCGGGGTGGCTGTGACGCTGAACGGCGGCATGACCTGGTCAACGCAGTACACGCAAAAAAATGCGCAGTTCTACCGGGTGAATACAGACGATGAATTCCCATACAACGTTTATGCAAACTCGCAGGACAGTCTTTCTTTTAAAGTGCCAAGTTCGTCGCGTTGGGGTGGCATTTCGCAGGACGAGAATGTACTGGTAGGTGGCGGAGAGACTTCTTCCGTTATCCCGGACCCTGACGACAATAACATTGTGTTTATGTTATCCACCGGCACGCCCATCGGCGGAGGAACGCCTTTCACCAAGGCAAACATCAAGACCGGTCAAAACGAATTTCGAAGTATCTTGCCTGACCCGATTTTTGGTCGTGGCGCAAAAGATATGCCTACTCGTCACCAGTGGGATACGTCATGGTTTATCTCTGAACACGACAACGATGCAATCTATGTTGGTGCAAACGTTGTTTTTAAATCCATGGACGAGGGGCAAACCTGGACGCAAATCAGTGACGATCTAACCAACGACTACGAAGACAAGCAGGTCATAACTGGCACACCATGGCTGCCCGAATATTTTGGTCAGGAAGTTTATTCTACGATTGCTCGCATTGCCGAGTCGCCGCTGAAACAGGGCATGCTGTGGACGGGATCTGATGATGGCCTGATTCATCTGACGATGAATGATGGCAAAGAGTGGAAGGACGTCACCATACCCGGATTACCCCGGTACTCTCACGTTCGTGAGATAGAACCCTCGCACTACAACGAAGGCACGGCCTACGTCGCCATCTCTAACTACAATACGACCAATGACTACAGTCCTTATTTGTTCAAGACGACTGACTATGGAGAAACCTGGACCAACCTGAGTGCGAACTTCCCGCAGGAAGAGACAATAAGGACGGTCAGAGAAGATACGCAGGTTGAAGGTATGTTGTACGCCGGAACGGAAACCGGTGTGTATGTTTCGTTCGATGCTGGCCAGAGCTGGCGATCGCTCAGTGAGAACTTACCTGCCACACCGGTGGTCGATCTGGAGGTAAAAAACAATGACCTCGTCATCGCGACCAATGGTCGCGGTCTTTGGGTCATGGATGATGTCACGCCGCTGCGCGCCGAAAACAGTCGGGGTGAAAAAGCAGCAGTGCTGTTCGACGTATCAGACCATACTCGCTTCGGTTACAGCTGGTGGATGGACTATGCACCAGGCGGAGATCCGCTCGGGATGAAGAAGTATTTCGTACAAAACCAGCGAGGTAATCTTCAGTACTACGAACTGGGTGATTTTAATGGTGAAAAGCACCGCAAGTTCATTACTGCAGGTGATGCAAAATCGCTGGGTGTGACGATTTATTTTGAGCTTACGCAGGAGCCTGAAAACATCAGCCTTTCGATTCTGGATGCTGCGGGGAAAGTAGTTCGTGTTTACGACAAAACCGCCATGACCCTGAGCACCAGGGGAACCGACAATTCTTCGTTTAACAATGGCCTGAACAAGTTTGTATGGGACATGCGTTGGACCAAGCCGGCACTTGCTAATGTCGCTCCTTTCGCGAAACCGGGGAGATACACGGTCGTGCTTGAAGTGGATGGTGACAGGCAGCGCAGTGATTTCCTGTTACAGATCAATCCCAATGAGCCGTATACACAAGCTCAGATTGACGAGAAGTATGATTACTGGATGAATCTCTACCAACAAACGCTTGATGCATCCGCCAGGCTTTCAAAAGCAATGGCAGCGGAGGCAGAGGTCGCCAAACAGGCAGCGCAGAATCCGGCGCTTCAAGGGCAGGCAGAAGCCGTAAACGCAGCGCTGGAGGAGTACAAGTCAGTATTCATTCCTAAGGGCAGAACACTTGCTGAAATCATCAACCAGCCAGCCAAACTTTTTTCCAAGTTAACGTGGTTGCACAACATGATGGAATCAACGGAAGGCCCGCCCAACAACACCAGTATGGAGCAGTTGGAAGATATTGAATCCCTGATTCGGGCGGCCGAAGATGAACAAGGAAAAATGTTTAACGACGCGCTTGAGGCGTTTACCGCAGCAGCAAATTGAAGAGGTGTTACCACTCATGACTCCGTTTAAGAGCGCGATCAGCACTTGCTGCGCTATATGCCTGTTGTCCGTGGCTGTCGCTGCAACCGCAGCGGGACCAGCGAACAATGCCAAGTTTGAATACGTACCAACCGCAAAAGAGCGGCTGATCAGGGAAGAGGGGCTTGGCATATTGGTGCAAGCGATCCACGCAGCAGGCATGGTTGATCTATTGAGAAATGATGGCCCGTATACGCTGCTGGCACCCAATAACGATGCCTTCGGCAAACTTGATAGCGATACCCTTGAGGATCTACTCAAGCTGGAGAATCAAGAGCGTCTGGCGTCTCTGCTTTCGCGCCATATCCTAGAGGGGGAGTTTTCAAGCAAGGAAATCAGCGAGCTGAATTCACTGCAGATGATAAACGGTGAAGCCCTTGCGGTGTCGGTCGACGGGAAAAGGATTACGATTGAAAACGCCGATGTACTCAAGCCAGACATTACAGCGTCAAATGGCGTGGTTCATGTAATCGATGCCCTGCTGATTGAACAGTAGTTGTAAACCTGTGCCATCCAGGCCGTTAGCTTCATGCCAAAAAAGAGATTCAACAGGCTTAGCCGGGTACTTCATTATTGGACCTCGTCCATCGTGGCCCTGTCGCTTTCAATCGTGCTCGTCTCGGGCATGCTTCTGCTGCTGAAAAAGGATGTCGAGTGGATTCAACCCTCAACGGTCCGCGGCGAGCAGACAGGCATTTCACTAACCTTCGAGGAAGTTTTGGCTATCGCCCAATCCGTGCCCGAAGCGGGCATCGAAAGCTGGTCTGATATCGACCGGGTGGATGCCCGGCCCAACAAGGGTATGCTTAAGGTCCGCGCCGAGAATCGATGGGAAATTCAGATAGACGGGAATGGCGGCGCGATTCTGCAAGTTGCCTACAGGCGGTCTGATCTCATCGAGAGTATCCACGACGGCTCGTTTTTTGGAGAGCCGGTCAAGCTCTGGTTGTTTCTACCCATTGCCCTGCTGGTATCAGGGCTTTTGGTGACAGGTATGATCATGTTCTTTCTTCCTTACCTGGTGAAAGCAAGAAAGAAGCGGCAGTAATCCTGGGATCAGAGTCTGATCCCAGCGCTGCTATTCTGTGATTGCCTTGCTGGCGATTCGATCACCATGGGCACTACCGGTGTAAATCTGATCACCCACCCTGAGCGCGACCGTGCCGTATCCCATGGGAGGCCCATCCTGCTGCATCACGGTTTCTGACGCCATGGTGACGGGATCTGCTCTCACAACGTCATAGGGTAATATGCATGGCCCCTGCGTCACGGCGGCGCAGGTCTGGCCGAGCGGGTCATGTTTGTGTGAGGCGACCCAGAGGTTACCTTCTGCATCGACGGTGATGTTGTCTGGTTGCTGTACTTCAAAAGAACCATCGATTTCACCACTGGCACGATCAATACGAATCGTCTTGTTGCCAAGATAGATGTTGACGAAAATCTTGCTGTTGTCCGCATTCACTGCAATACCGTTCGGCATCATTTCATCGGACTCGTCAACCTTGGTGAAACCGCTGTCCTGCTGCCATTCCCACACCCAGCCGAGGTTCTCACCGTTTGCAAACTTCTCTGCGATTTTCTCAAACGGTGTGCTCTTGTCCCACATGTGCGTCACGAAAAACCCGCCGTCCTGCAGACCAGCTACGTCGTTGATAAACGGATCACCAGGTGGCAGGGCGCATCCGCGCCAGTCCAGTGCCCATTGACCGTCCCGCTGCAATAGTTCAAAAAACTCCACAGCCTCACGTTTGCCATGGTTAACGACCAGCAGCTGATGTCGACCATCCGTCCTGGTGATGAGGTCAATTCCATGGGGGCTGAAGGCAGCGGCTTCCGGCGTGTCGCAGTTTTCGGCTCCCCACGCGGCGTCGCGACCCGTCCAATCAATGTTGATCTCGCCCCGTTTGCCGGAAGCGATATCCAACATGGAAAGCCCACCGGGTGAATCCAACATAAACTCGCCCATCTCACTGACAATCAGCGCCTCTCCGCTAGGAACAACCACGAGATCTTCGGGGTTCTGATAACCGCAATAGACCGACACGTTGTTCATCGGCTGGCATTCCCGCAGGCTTACTTCCACTTTCGGTTGAGGCAGGTCTGATTCGGCCGCTACGGCGGCACGCTCGGCCGATATCATGCTCTCCGCCTCTTCAGCATGTGGCTGAACTGCGCCCTCGGCGCCAGCCTGACTTTGTGAGGGGGCATCGGCACAACCGACTGTCGCTGCAAGCGCTAGTATGAGAAGGGGATTCCTGAACATCAAAAATGGTCCGTGAGACGGTGGAAAGCCCCGATGGTAACCCATTCGAGCAGATAATTGACCGGTATCAGGCCCGCGCAGCTGCATGCACAATCGATGCAGATCGGGCAAAAAATGTATAAGATCCTGCGCTCTCACTCAAAATTGAGCCGATTCCCGTGATCCTTGACCTGCACAACCACTCCATCAAATCAGACGACGGCCGAGCCAAGGTGGAAAACTACTGTCAGTGGATTCGCTCCAAGGATCTGCAAATCGATGGCATCGTACTGACAGAACACCGACAGTTTGAACCAACAGACTACTCAGCCCTTGAAAAGAAGTACGGCCTCGTGATCCTTGAAGGAAGTGAAGTCGAAACCGAGTACGGTCATGTGCTCGTGTATGGCGTCACGGAAGGCCTGATGAAAGAGTTTGATTTTGCCCGCACTGACAACCCGATTGCGGAAGTCCTGGCAGCAGTGGACAAGCATGGTGCTGTTGCTGCGCCTGCCCATCCGGGACGTCCTCGCGTAGGCATGTTTGCTCACACTGAAGAGCTGGGTGTACCCGAGGGGATTCGCATCGTTGAGGTTTACAACGGCGGCAGCCGGGCAGACGAAGACCAGATTGCCCTCGATAACGCAGAGAAACACGGCTACCGTGGTATCGCCGGGAGCGACGCGCACATTGTCAGTCACATAGGGCGTTGCGGTACTCGCTTCCCACACCGCATTGAGTCCATGGGAGAACTTGTCGAGGCTTTGTCAGCAGGCGAGTTTGAAGCGGTGACGTTCAAAAACCAGGCATAGACGCGGCCTGATTCAGCAACTGCCTTTACTTGCAGGCGATCAGCCTGCGGCTGCGACTCCCTCAGTCAACTGCTCTGCGTCACCGATTCGTGCAGCATCGCGCGCGAACGCAACAAACTCATCTACGCTCATCGTCCCGAGATCATCCCCGTTTCGGGCCCGCACAGCGACTTCGCCATTCGTCATTTCCCGATCACCAACAACCAGCAGATAAGGCACGCCCTGCAGCGTATGCTCGCGAATTTTGAACCCGACTTTCTCGTTCCTGAGATCAGAAATCGCCCTGACACCGCCACGCCTGAGGCTTTTCTCAACATCACTGACATAGTCAGACTGTTTGTCGGTGATGTTAAGGACAGCCGCCTGTACTGGCGCCAGCCAGAACGGGAACTTGCCTTCGTAGTGTTCAATGAGAATACCGGTAAATCGTTCAAGCGAACCGAACAGCGCGCGATGCAGCATCACGGGCCTTTTACTCCGGTCGCCGCTCTCGTCAACATAGGTAATATCAAACCGCTTGGGTAGATTCATGTCGACCTGTAAGGTGCCGCACTGCCAGTCTCGACCAATGGCGTCACGCAGCACAAACTCCAGTTTTGGACCATAGAATGCTCCCTCACCGGGGTACAACACATAGTCGAGTCCCATTACGTCGAGGGCATTGCTGAGTGCACCTTCAAGCTTGTCCCAGATTTCATCACTGCCGATCCGTTTGTTCGGTCGGGTCGAGAGCTTGATCACCACGTCTTCAAAACCGAAGTCTTTATAAATATCCAGAACAAGCGCCACGACATCGATACACTCCTGTTCCATCTGCTCTTCGGTGCAATAGATGTGCGCATCGTCCTGGGTGAAATGGCGGACTCGCATCAATCCGTGCAATGCGCCTGATGGCTCATAGCGATGTACCTTGCCAAACTCTGCCATACGCAGTGGTAAATCACGGTAGCTCTTTAGCCCCTGTGCAAACATCGAGACGGATCCCGGGCAGTTCATTGGTTTTAGCGCGAAGATGCGTTCGTCTTCCGTTTGCGTTGAGAACATGTGTTCCCTGTAGTTGAACCAGTGACCCGAGGTTTCCCACAAGCTTCTATCCATTACATCCGGCGTATTGACCTCGACATAACCCGCTTCTTCCTGGCGCTTGCGCATATACTCCAGTAGCTGGAGAAAGAGTGTCCAACCCTTCGGGTGCCAGAACACAGACCCCGGCGCTTCGTCGCTGAAATGGAACAGGTCAAGTTGACGCCCAAGCTTACGATGATCTCGTTTCTCGGCTTCTTCCAATCGATAGAGGTAGGCTTTAAGTTCCTTCTTGTCACGCCACGCCGTACCATAAATTCTCTGTAACATTTCGTTGTCGGAGTCTCCACGCCAGTACGCACCGGCAAGACTCATCAGTTTGAAGGCTTTGGGCAGTTTGCCAGTGCTGGGCAGATGGGGGCCGCGGCAGACATCAAACCATTCACCCTGCCGGTAGACGGAGACTTCTTCACCTTCGGGAATAATGTCTTCAATAATCTCGACTTTGTAATCTTCACCGAGTTCAGTGAACGTCTCGATCGCCTTGCTGCGTTCCCAGACTTCGCGCTCAATCGGCAGATCACGCCCGACAATCTCACGCATGCGGTCTTCAATTTTCTCAAGGTCATCGGGAGAGAAAGGCTCTGGTCGCGCGAAGTCATAGTAAAAGCCATCTTCTATGGCCGGCCCAATCGTGACTTGTGTACCTGGAAACAGCTCCTGAACTGCCTGCGCCATGACATGCGCGGCATCATGACGAATGAGTTCGAGGGCTTCATCACTTTTTGCTGTAATGATGGCGAGTTCAGCGTCATGTTCAATCAGGTGGGTCGTATCAACCAGGTTGCCATCTACTTTGCCAGCCAACGCGGCCCTGGCCAGGCCCGTACCAATATCTGCGGCGACGTCGTGGACGGTAACGGCTCGATCAAACTGACGTGAAGAACCATCGGGAAGGGTGATACTCGGCATAGGGGCACTCTCTATCAGTGGCGACCCCGACAGTGGGCCGCATATTGGAAAGTGATACATTGTATCAATTCTGTTGGTTTCAGTATGCACCAAGGGGTAGATTTCTACCCCGATCAATTACACATACAATCCGTAAATGGCCAAATCCAGAACAGCTCTCCCGGTCCTTCTGTCACACGTTTTGCTTGCGCTTGAACATGATTACGAGAGCACAAAATCAGATGTCCCGCCTTTGCCTTTCCTCTCTAACCTGTTGCGCGTTATTGGACCCGATGGTGAGGATCTAAAAAAATTGCCTGAACTTGGCAATGTGACCGAACGGGCAATCAGGATCTCGACGCAGGCGAGTGAGAAAATTGGCTGGATCAAATTCGAGCCCGTCAGGAAAGGACTGAAGCTTACCCACCTGACGGTGAAAGGTAAGGAAGCCAAAGCGGCGGGGCAGAGGAGGCTTGCTGCAACCGAACGAGCGTGGCAGAAACGGTTTGGCGCCGACAACGTGGATCTACTGCGCGATTCGCTGGTGCAACTGGTATCCAAGATCGACGTTGAGCTGCCGCACTACCCAAGTGGATATGGCCAGGGGGATACCAGTATCCATGGTGGTAACCATGTTAAAGGCCAGGAAGGGCCACCAAGAATCCCATCGCATGGGACGGAGTGGCCTGTTGTGCTTCGTGAAGATCGCGATGCGGTTGCGCTCCTGCCGCTGTCTGCGTTGTTGTCCCAGGCGCTGTGTGCTTTTGCGATTGACTACGAGGCTAGTGCGGAATCATCAATTGCGAATTTGCATACGATCTTTACCTTTCTGCGCTATGTACCGGATGAGGGCATGTCGTTGGCGGACGCCAAGAAGCTCGGCGGCGTTAACGGTACGGGTCGCTCGACATTTGAGCGACACCTGCTGGTGACTGTCAAGGAGGGCGTTGCGTACCTGACAGATCATGGTAAGCGCGTCAGGGATCGTTACCCGGCCCGTGTCGTCGAAGTAGAAAAAGACTGGGGTTCCCTCTACGGCAGGAAGGTAGTCAGCTCGCTCAGGAAAGAACTCGAGAAATTTGAGCAGCTTATCGATGCAGAGATGCCGGATTATCCCGACGTGAGTGGCTGGCTCAGGCGCAACTGACCGCGCGACGTCCAAGTCTTAACCACGTCGCAGCCTGCAACAGTTAGAAAGAACAGATGCTGCCCTCGTGAAATTCGACACGGCAAACCCGGGGATCAAACGTCGATCGTGATCGAGCGCTGCGCTAACAAATTGAGACGAGGCGATCCAATTCCCGGCACTGCTGCTCAGTTTTGATCAGCTGCCAAAGCGTCTCAGCATCAGGATGTGCCTTGCGAAGGTGATTCACCCACTGTTTAAGCCGGCCAGCGCAGTCTCTTTCCGGCATCACGCTTCTGATGTCGAACCAGAATTCCAACAGCAGCTGACGAACAACTTGCCACTGCGTTTCGGTCATTTCTTTCTGGCGTATTCGGCTTGCCAGATCAGGACAGCGTATTGCTCCTCTGCCCAACATGACATCCGGGGTGCCTGAAACGGCGACGCATGCGTGGTAGTCCGCGACTGTCCAGATGTCGCCGTTGGCAATCAGCGGGATGTCGATAGCGTGTCTGATTTTTGCCAGCTCATCCCAGTGAGCAGGCGGTGCATAACCCTGTTGTCTTGTGCGTGCGTGAACGGTCAACTCATCTGCACCGGCAGACTCAATGGCCAGTGCATTCTCGAGCATCAAACTGACATCGTCATAACCAAGGCGCATCTTGGCTGACACAGTCACATTCATCGGTAGTGCGCGCCTGATACTGTTCACAACCCGGTACAGGCTGTCTGGTTCCCTGAGCATCGAAGCGCCGCCGTTTCTGCGATTGACTGTCTTGCTGGGGCAACCAAAATTGATATCTATTCCGTGTGAGCCCAACGCCACGGCAGTTACTGCATTTGCCGCCATGGCCTCTTCATTACTGCCAAGTAGCTGCATACGGACTGGCGTTCCACAGGCGGTTCTGCCACCGGTCTGCAGTTCAGGGCAGACTGCGTAGAACACCTTGCTCGAGTAGGCATGATCCACGACTCGCAGAAACTCGGAAACTACCCAGTCGAAGCCGCCTTGTGCCGTCAAGAGACGCCGCAAATGAACGTCAGCGAGGCCTTCCATTGGTGCTAAAACAATTCTCATCGCCTGCAATTATCCAGCAGATGGAGAAATGGTGCGAACCAATTTAGAGACCGGTGTAGAACAACAAATCGAGACTTCGAACTTTGACTCCAATTCTTAGTCAGAACTTCGGCAGTCACGCCGGCGCAGGTCTTGCTACTTCATAGGTGAGTGATTCGAAAAGCTGAGGTTGCCTAGGACTTTTCTATTTTGTGGAATTGGCTCGGATACAGGTTCCTGGCGCATTTAGGGCAAAGCCCGTGAGAAAAGTCCGCTTCGCTATGTTGTGTCACATAAGACTCAATGCTTTGCCAGTCGCCGCGCTCGGTCTTGATGTCTTTGCAGCTGGCGCAGATCGGTAGCAGTCCTGACAACTTGTGAACGTCGTCCAGAGCGTTTTGGAGTTCGATCAGCAACTTCTCTTTGGCAGCCTCGGATTCAAAGAGCTGCTCAAGAACTCGAAAGGAAAAATAGGAAGCAGGTGGAGCCACCAGTAACGGGGCAAGTATGGGTATCCAGATTTCTCCTGGTCGCCAGGGTGCGCTCCAGCCGACCGTCATCGTGTGAATCGTGGCCGAAATAGCAAGGGAGGCTACAACGCTGATAACGGTTAACAGGAAGCTTGCTCCAACCGCCCCTTGCTTTTCGACCATTTCACGCAGTAAGAGTTTTAGTGTCATTCAGGGATCCGGTGTAAGTCCTGCCATCGATAGCGTCTGACACAGACTATGCATACCATTACCAATTTGCAAAATCGCGGTCAGAGTTAGGTGTCAGGGCAAAGTCTGTGCGTCGTGCCAATATCTTGCAAAGTTTTAGCGAAGCGTCGGACCGACCATCATGTAGTGAGAAGACAGACGGCCGCCGTCGGATTGATTGGTTACCAGATCGTCGCCCCTTCTCTGTTCGGTTTTGACAGCAACTGTCTGCAAGCAGAGAATATCGCGGGTCTTGGACGGGGCCAGGCGGTTAACTTGAACTGTTCGAGATGGCAAAGCTGTGGCGGCAAACTAGAGGGTAGCAAAGTTGAATCGCAGCGCACCGCAAACAGTATTGAGGAGAAAGCATCATGAGTGAATCAAAATTCGCCCCGCGCACCTCCATTGAGCAGGTTGAAGAGGGCAAAGAACTCTCGCCTAAGTTCGATGACGACGGGCTCATCACCCGCGTCACAACAGACGCTAACAGCGGCGAAGTGCTGATGTTAGGTTACATGAACGAAGAGGCATTGCAGCTAACCATTGCCACCAGCGAAGCGCACTACTGGAGCCGAAGCCGGCAATGTCTCTGGCACAAGGGCGCAACCAGCGGTCTTGTTCAGGAGGTTGCTGAGTTGTTGATCGATGATGATCAGGATGCCGTCTGGCTGAGAGTGAATGTCGCTGGTTCAGATGCGAGTTGCCACGTCGGCTATCGTTCCTGTTTTTATCGATCAGTGGCCATGGGCGATGCAGCAGGGGGGCCTGCAAAACTGACATTCACCGAGACAGAAAAGACCTTTGACCCCATGGAAGTTTACGGAGATGTACCTAATCCGACCCAGCTCTAAGTTATGACACAACCTTACACGCTCTACACCGCTCCGGGCAGCGGAGGCATGATTGTTGAGGCCGCGTTTGCCAAGGCCGAAATACCTCTGAAGATCATTGAGGTTGACTGGCAGGATCTTGGCTGGCATAGCAAGGCGCTGGCAGAGTTAAACCCGTTGGGGCAAATACCAACAGTGGTCCTGCCCGAAGGCAAGGTCATGACCGAAACCGCGGCGATCATTCAGCACATTGCAGACCTGTGCCCTGACTGCGGACTTGTACCACCTCCGACGCACCCAATGCGCAGTGAATACCTGAGGTGGCTGACATTTCTAGTCTCAGCCGTGTATCCAACTTTTACCTATGGTGATGTACCAACGCGTTGGGTCGGTGGCGATGAAGACGCGGCTGAAAAGTTAAGACAGGCTACTGATGAACACCGCAGGACACTCTATATTTACCTTGAGACGTTCTGTGGTGCCCCCTGGTTTCTAGGAAAAACCTTCTCAGCAATCGATCTCTACTTCTGGCTCATGCGTCACTGGCGACCGAAACCAGAGTGGTTCGCAGAAAACTGCCCCAGATTGAACGCGGTGTCACTTCGGGTTGAAGAGCTGACGTTTGTCCAAAAGGTGAGTCAGCGAAACTTCCCACAAGGTTGAGGCTGAACCCTGAAAAGTCGAACGACATCATCTGTCGAACGCTAACCTCATCGTATGTGCTGTCGATTCAATCACATCGTGCCCGTCAAACACTTGAGTTCCATTTACCCAGGTTCCTCTGATCGAAGACTTGAAGGTGTGCCCAACAAAAGGAGACCATCCGCATTTGTAGCGGATCGAAGCCTCGGTGACCAATGAAGGCTCCTCAGGTGCGATGAGGACCAGATCAGCATAATAGCCCTCGCGAACATAACCTCGCTCTTCAATCGCATAGCGTTTGGCAGGGTTGTGTGCCGTTTTTTCAACCAGCTGAGTCAGGCTGATTCGCTCGTGGTAAACGTGATCAAGCAGCGTCAACAACGCATGCTGCACCAGAGGAAGTCCAGCCGGTGCTTTTGAGTAAGGCGCTTCCTTTTCAGTCAGGGTATGGTGCGCATGGTCAGTTGCAATAATGTCGATCTGACCAGTGTGAAGTGCATCTATCAGCGCACCCCTGTCGCGTTGGCTTTTGATAGACGGATTACACTTAATAAAATTGCCGAGCCTCGGATAGTCTTCCTGGGTAAACCAGAGATGATGCACACAAGCTTCAGCGGTCACCGCCTTACCCTCAATGGGCCCCGGTGTGAACAGCTGCAATTCCTTGGCAGTGGTTATGTGCAGTACATGCAGTTGACTACCATACCGACGTGCAAGGCCCACCGCATACTCTGAAGACGCCTAGCAGGCCGCAACATCTCTGACGATCGGGTGGTCCTCGATCTCAAGCCCATTCTTAACTCGCAGTAGTGCTTCCTGATTACGCTGCATGATCGGGCCACTCTCACAATGTGTCACGATCAGTGTTGGGGCTTCTCTGAAGATTGCTTCAAGTGCACTTGGATCCTCGACCAGCAGATCGCCAGTCGAAGCCCCCATAAACACTTTCAGTCCACAGTGCCTCGCCCGGTCCAGTCGCTTTATTTCATCGATGTTGTCTTCTGTTGCACCCAGGTAAAAGGAGTAGTTCGCCATCGAACTGTTTTCCGCCAGGTCAAACTTGTCTTCCAGCGCCTCGATGTTGGTGGTTGCTGGATTCACGTTTGGCATTTCCATGTAACTGGTGATGCCACCTGCGACGGCTGCTCGCGACTCAGTAGCTATCGATCCTTTGTGCGTGAGCCCCGGTTCCCTGAAGTGAACCTGATCATCGATCATACCCGGCATCAGGTAACAGCCCTCTGCCTCCACAATATGGTCGCCTGATTGCGCTGCGATGGCAGGTGCGATCTCAACTATTCGACTTCCCTCGACACGAAGGTCTGATTCAACCGCGTTGCCCTCATTAACGATGAGCGCATTCTTGAAGAGTGTGTCAGCCATTGCCTGCGCTTCTTTGCCAGATTGGCCCATCGGGTCGATCCAGGACTTCAATGCCAAGCGCCAAGAGTTCGTCGCGTATTCGATCAGCCGTCGCAAAGTCTTTTGCAGATCGTGCGACTGACCTTTCTTCTACCAGTCGCTCGATCGTCGCGGTGTCTTTATCACCACTGGCGGACTGTCCGAACCAGGTTTGCGGATCCTGTTGAAGTAAACCCATCACGCTACCTGCTTCAAGTAACGCTTTTTTGTAGGCCGCGCGCTCTTCCAAGACATTTGTTTTTCGCGCAGCTTTGGCGAGGCCAAACAGCAACGCAATTGCCTCAGGATAGTTCAGGTCATCCTCGAGCGCGGCGTAAAAAGGTGCGATCAGTTCCTGGGAGTCTTTATCACTCTCCGGTGCATCCTCCAGATCGCGGAGGACACCATAAAGCCGATCAAGGCCTCGGCTTGCCTGGTTGAGTGCATCCGCGCTCCAGTCAAGAGGTTGACGGTAATGGGCCGCGAGCAGCGCAAAACGAATCGCTTCTCCGGGCGCTTGATCGAGTAGGTTACGGACCAGCAGCACGTTGCCCAAAGACTTCGACATCTTTCTCCCTTCGACGGTCACAAAGCCATTGTGAACCCAGTAACTGCAGTAGTTCTTGCCACCATGGGCACAGGTCCCCTGGGCAATCTCGTTTTCGTGATGAGGAAAGATCAGATCCTGACCGCCACCATGGATGTCAATGGAATCGCCGAGGTGTCGCTCGATCATCGCTGAACATTCAATATGCCAGCCTGGCCGGCCGCGCCCCCATGGGCTATCCCAACCTGGCAGATCTGGGGTTGACGGCTTCCAGAGCACAAAGTCTGCCGGGTCTCGTTTGTAGGGCGCGATCTCAACTCGCGCGCCTGCAATCATCGAATCACGATCACGACCAGACAATGCGCCGTATGCTGGATACGACGGCACATGAAACAGCACGTGACCCTCTGCGGCGTAGGCATGGCCACGTTCGATCAACTGTTCGATCATGCTGATGATTTCGGCAATGTGTTGGGTTACACGTGGCTCAAGATCCGGCGTTAAAACACTGAGTGATGCCATATCAGCATGGTAAGCATCAATGAACCGCTCGGTGATCGCCGAAATGGGTTGATTGGTTTCTTTTGCTGCTGCATTAATTTTGTCATCAACGTCGGTGAAATTGCGCGCATAAACCACTTTGGCGAATCGCCGTTTCAACAATCGATACAGCACATCGAAAACAACAGCTGGTCTGGCATTTCCGATATGGGCAAAGTTATAGACGGTGGGACCACACACATACATCGTGACCTGGTCGGGATTAGCAGGCACAAACACTTCCTTTGCCCGCTTTAACGTATTCGTCAGGGTAAGCGTCATGAGTGGGCTTCCAGCGTAACTGACTCTGTTTCTGGAGCGTTTGGCTGCAACTCATTCTTAGCAGGTCGTTTGGGCGTGAACACTTTCAGGGATTCACGAATGGTTGATTCTTCAATATCCCGGGTAATGAAGACAATCTGGGAACGTCGATCATCAGTCGGCCACTCATCCAGCGTCACCGGTGGATGAAAAATGTGCTGGACCGCATGCACGACAAGTGGTTCTTCGATCTCTTCAACGTTAATCAGACCTTTGATTCGCAACAGGTTCTCACCTTGAAACATCATCAGAACATCCAGCCACGCCTCCAACGAGACGGCCCGAATCGGATCATCAATGGTGACGCACAATGCTTTGATACGGTCGTCATGACGATTTACGTCATCATGATCGTGATGATGGTGCTCGTGGTGATGATGATGGTCGTGATCATGATTTGAATGACTGTGCTCCCCACCTCCAGGGTGATGGCTGTGCTGATCGTCATAAGCCTCTGCTTTCAACCAGTTCTGTACATCCAGGCTCTTGGTTTCAGGGTTGTATAAACCGGCATCGAACAGCAGAGCGGCATCAACAGCACCATTTTGGGCAATCACCTGGGGGGCGGCCGGGTTAATGACACGCAGTCTTTTCTGCAACTTGCTCAGGCTGTTTTTGTCTACAAGGTCGGTTTTAGTCAGCAGCAGGCGATCCGCAACAGCAGCCTGTTTGACGGACTCAATCTGCAGATCCAATGTTCCACTGCCATTAACCGCGTCGATCGTTGTAACTACGCCGTCAAGGCGATATTGCTGAGCCACCGCCGCATCAGTCATCAAGGTATTAAGGATTGGCGCCGGATCAGCAAGCCCTGTGGTTTCGATCACGACCCGGTCGAACCATCGCTTGCCACCTCGGGCAAATCGACCAGGCGCCTCACGAAGGGTTCTCGCCAAATCACCGCGGATCGTGCAGCAGAGGCAACCACTCGGCATCTCAACAACCACTTCATCGGTGCTTCGGGCCATGAGTTGATGATCAAGACCAATCTCACCAAACTCATTGATGATGACAAGTGTTCGACTCAGCGCATCCTGCTGAGTCATATAGTTGAGCACGGTGGTTTTGCCGCTACCTAAAAACCCGGTCAGTACCGTAATCGGTATCAACCGAGATGGTTCGCTATCCATGGGAATCCTCGTTTCTTCGAAATAAACATCAGGCAGGACTTACCTGCGAGGTTGTGACGGTTCGGCTCAGAGCAGGTTACTTCCTCAGAGAATCAAAACCTTTCGCAGCCGTATAGCGCGTTATGATATAACATATCATCTTCGAATTTTATAAAAAATGAATACGTCCATCGACTGAAAAGTAGTTGCCCAACGACTGTATCCTCCAGGAAACGCCTGATGGCCTGTCTCGCGCCGACAAACATGAAGACGATGAAGGGAAAGTCCAGTCAGCCCTGGGATGTTGATACTTTGGATCAACTTGGCTTCGTCAACGGTTCTGACCGCTTCAACCAAATCGTTGGTATCACTGAACAAATGGGGTCGGAGTAAGAATTACACTGACACGATATTCGTGATGGTAACCGGGAAGTTTTTGCCAAGAGTTTGAAGGGTTAAGGGTAAACAAAATCGAAGCAGATACGATGCCAGTACCCTGATGGGAGGAAGTAGGCGGTTTGTAATTTTTTACTCCGACCCTAAATTTTTCATTGGTGCTAGAACAATTCTCACCGCGGGTCGGTCCAGTTAATTGCCCAGGTTGTTTTCCTTTACGATGACATCGAAGTACTTTTTGTCTCTGCCGCTCTTGGCATCTCCTTGATCAAAGCCGTCCCTGCAGCCCGGATTGCAGAAGCCAACGGTGTGGCCCTTGTATTCAGTCAGAGAACTACTCACAACAGCTTTACCTGATCTGGGGCAATAGTTATTGATGGGGTTATTCATAGCCAGGTACCGGTGATTAGGGCCAAAGTATTATAGCCCGTCTCCTCAGCTCGGCTCTCGTGATCCTGCTCGGGTGTTGAGCGGGCTACTCCAGGCCCGACAAATACTAACCAATCTCCGCCCAGGCATTGGTTCGTCTTTGTTCTCTGGCTCGAGCTGCAACAGTCAATATCATTCGCTGGGGTTGCCAGGACTTGAACAAGGACGGATCAGCTCGGTGCCATTGCGCTGCAAGCAAGCCCCAATGAGCCTGGCTCGCGCGCAGATAACTGGTCAACAATAGAATTTCGTGCGGCCGGTTCATCTGCCCTTCGGCAACCACAAGTCCTTGCACAATCAATGCAAGTAAATCTTCTCTTTGAGATTGGTCAAGACCGGTTCTTTCTCCCAGCCTGAACAGTGCAATCTGTGTTGCAAGGGTGCTGAAGACATCTTCGATGAGCCGAAAGGGTTTAATGTAGAGGCTGTAAGCATCTCCCGGTATCACTTCAGCGACGGCTGTCGCGTTAAACTCCAGGTCGCAAATCGGTATCTCACCTGCCTGGCGTTCCTTAGGTAGTGCAATCTGGGTAACGCTCTCCTGGGGAAAATTGATCGCGGTCATGACCAGTTGATTGTTGCCGTCGGCATCGACGCCGGTACTTGCGGCTACATAGAGTGTAGATGCAGGTGGTGCCATCGTGCCCCACATCTTTTTTCCTGTGATGGTTGATTGATCGTCCGACAAGCTGGTTTCAATGTAACGAGGGTGTGGTCCACGTGCTTCACTCACACAAAATGCCGTGATGGCGTCTGATTCGGTGTTTGGGAACAAACGTCGTATCGCAGCCTGATGGCCGGCTATCCCGGCTGTGGCCTGAGAATCCGCTCGCAATGCGCCATGAACCAATCGAACAATATCGTTAACCGGCAAATGCGACAGATCGGTTCGCAACACTTCGATGAACGGGCCGACTTCGGTTTCGCCGGGCTGATCTGCGCTCGCCGCAACAAGTTCAATTACTTCAGAAATATCCACGGTGAATCCTCAGAGACAAGTCATTTTCCAGTGATATAGAGAGATTAACATGCGTTGTTACGCACACAGGCCATCAAACAACACTGAGCTCCCGATCTGACGAAGCATACCGAATACCAGGCACGTGCTTGCCTTTAGAGAACACTCTGACACTTTTCTCTGACCCGCTATTAGCATCGGCAAAGTATGCAGCAGCAGGATGACACCAGGATCGCTCTCCCTGTTGCCACGCTGCCCAGTACCAACACCGTAAAGCTCTTAAGAACCGACGCCGTAAAACCAGTTTCAACCACTATGTAGTAGGATAGGGACGTTATGAAGCAATCTATTCCAACCAAAGGAGAGCTGGGTTTTGACCCGGACAAGTTACGAGACAAGTACCGCCAGGAACGGGACAAGCGCCTTCGTACTGACGGCAACAATCAATACATCAATGTCACAGGTGATTTTGCGAACTACATTGATGATCCATACATTGATGAGCCTTTGCAGCGCGAGCCTCTCAGCGATGAGACAGAAATCGTCATCATCGGCGGCGGCTTCGGCGGCCTGATAACCGGTGCTCGCCTGAAGGAAGCGGGCTTTGATGACATCCGCATCATTGAAAAAGGTGGTGACTTCGGTGGCACCTGGTACTGGAATCGTTATCCGGGCGCTGCTTGTGACACTGAAGCGTACGTGTATCTGCCATTGTGCGAAGAGATTGGCGTAGTGCCGACGCAAAAGTACGCCCAGGGACCGGAGATTCAACGCCATAGTCAGCGGATTGCCGAGCACTATGATCTCTATAGAAATGCATGCCTGCAGACAGAAGTTACCCATATGTACTGGGAGGAGACGTCGGCGCGTTGGATCATTGAAACCAACAAGGGCGATGTCATGCGTGCCCGTTACGTCATCATGTCGAACGGCCCGATCAATAGACCGAAGCTACCCGGCATCAAGGGCATCAGCGACTATAAAGGCCATACTTTTCATACCAGCCGGTGAGACTACGACTACACCGGTGGTGGCCCGACGGGCAATCTGACAAACCTGGCTGACAAAAAAGTTGGCGTCATTGGAACAGGCGCAACCGCAGTGCAGTGTGTTCCGCACCTGGGCGCATCCGCGGAAACCTTGTATGTGTTTCAGCGTACGCCTTCGTCCATCGATGTCAGGGACAATCGGCCGACTGATCCAGAATGGGAAGCCAGCTTGCAGCCGGGCTGGCAGCGCGAGCGCATGGAGAACTTCAACACCCTCTGTTCCGGCGGTATTGTTGAAGAAGATCTTGTTAAAGATGGTTGGACAGAAATCATCCGTAACCTGATTTCGATGGCGAATTACCGTGGCAAGGACACTGACTGGTCAATCGTGCCGCAACTGATGGAGATAGCCGATTTCCAGAAGATGAATCAGATTCGTGATCGTGTCGATAACATTGTTGAAGATCCGGTAACCGCAGAAGCCCTGAAACCTTACTATCGACAGTTCTGCAAAAGGCCCTGTTTTCACGATGAATATCTGCCCACCTTTAACCGGGACAATGTTCATCTGATTGATACCGATGGTAAAGGCGTTGAAGAAATTACCGAACGCGGTGTTGTTGCCAACGGAACAGAGTACGAGGTCGATTGCATTGTCTTTGCAACAGGTTTCGAGGTTGGCACAGACTACACACGCCGTGCTGGCTATGATGTCATTGATCAAAACGGTACGTCGTTGGGTGAAAAGTGGCAGGGCGGACTTCGCACTTTGCACGGCGTACAGTCGCGAGACTTTCCTAACCTGATGTTTATCCAAAGCGGTCAGGCGGCGTTTACCACCAATTTCCCTCACTATATGGATGTGCAGGCGCGCCACATCGGCTACATCATTCAAACCTGTCAGCAGCGCGGTATCAAAACCATACAACCCACGCAGGCTGCAGAAGACGCCTGGGTTGAGGAAATCATTGAACTGTCCAGGATAAGCGATAGTTTTCAGGAAGCCTGCACGCCGGGCTACTACAACAATGAAGGCCAACCGAGCTCCAGCAGTCGACAGAATAGTGCTTATGGCAAAGGCCCGAATCGATTCTTCGCAAAGATGCAGGCCTGGCGTGATGAGGGCTTGTTAAGCGGGTTTGACGCTAACTGAGGATTGGTGGCAGCAGGCTCGCTTTTTCCGTCGATGCTGCTTGCGTAAATCTACCAACTTCCTGACCTGATAACTGATCCTGTTCGTGGTGCCATCTGTTTGGCGCCCGGCCTGGCTATGGGCTTGTTCGTGCATGCTGCTTATTAGGAAAGTCCCTAATATTCATATACTTACAGTTCATTTTTCCCAACATTTACCCACATTGCCTAACCTTTCCACATAATCTGATTGGGCAGTCTCCGAACGCGTGTGACGATCAATTCCGCAACAAATTGATTGATGGGAGCCTGCAAAATGAGATTCAAAACACTAATTCACATTGTTTTTTCGATTACGGTTTTTCACCAGAGCCAGGTGGTACTGGCAGCAGAACAAACGGACCGCGAGATTCAGTCCACCCACCTTGAACTGGCGCTGGAACTGGTCGATGCGCTTGGCATTAACGAACAGTACGAAACGAATCGCAAAAACGTTGAGGCGCGTTTACAAACCCGCCTTGAACACCTCCAGGTTGATCAAGACAAGCCCTACTATGCGCGGGTTGAGTCGTTTAAGTCCGAGGTGAACAGCCTGGTACTCGACGTGTTTGATTGGGAAGCGGATCGGCTGGCCTTTGGTCAGGCATACGCTAACAACCTGTCGGAACAGGAAATTGCCTCAGTGCTGGTCTTTGTTCGCTCTGGTACTTTCCAGAAGTTCGCAGCGTCCCAGACCGCTTTCCAGGAAGAACTGCTCGCACTTAGCCAGAAGCGCAACCAGCGCGTATCCAGTGCTTTTGCAGATGCTTTCCTTGGGCTACGAGCGGATCTGCTCGCCAGTGCCGAGTAGCGGGGTGATGTCATGAGAATAACAAAACCACCTACGACGAAACGGATTGCGATGGCTATGCTTCTGGCTGGCTGTCTCTCACATAGCACGCCCGAATCCTACGCGTTCATCGATGTTCCGGATATTGGTTCATTGGTCGACGACATCGGCACACTATTTTCCGACGTGGCGAGTCTTGCCAGTGAAGTCACCAGTCTTGCAGATAACCTTGGCAGTCTGTTGACCGACCCTATCGGAACGTTGAAGCCTGCCGCTGAAACATTCTTCGAACCACTGATCAACGAGATCCAGGGAGATACAGGTCTTGACCTGCCAGCCCTGGTAGACGCTGGGGTAAACAACGACGTGACGCAAGTTCTCGGCGCTGCCCTTGATCTGGCATTTACGACGGTCGCTGACATCAACACTATTGGCCAGCAAGGCACCGCGCTCATCGATGGTTTGTCCGGTACCCTGATCGACCAGATTCCCGGGGTGGAGTGTGAGGGGGATCTACAGACGATTAGCGATGCGCTTGCCATCACCGCGTACGGTGTTGATACCGCCAGCCAGGCGGTTGAAGGCGCCAGTGCCCTTGGTGGTGTATTCAGTGGTTATGGCGAAACAGCCGCTATCGTAGGGCAGGTTGCTGGTCTGGGTCTTGAAGCCGCACAGGTGATTGTTGGCAGGGCCGCGGGCAGTATCGATAAATGTTCCGATACTTTTCGAGGTTCGGTGACGATTAAGCCACTCGACCCTGATTCGAACCTTCGACCGGATGATCCTGGTGACCTTATCGTCACAGAGGGTGACGTCGATGTTACTGAAGGAGACATCACCGCAGGTGGAAGTATCACTGGTAACGATCTTGTTGCAGGCGACGATGTCACAGCTTCCGATGACATCTCCGCAGGTGATGATGTATCTGCGGGCGGCGATGTTTCTGCCACCGCAGATGTCGTTGCCGGTGACGATGTGGAGGCGTCAGATGACGTGTCTGCGGGGGATGACCTGATCGCCGGTGATGACGTCTCTGCCGGGGGTGATGTATCCGCCACGGCAAACATCAGCGCAGGTGAAGATATTTCGGCAGGCGATGATATCAGCGCTGGAGACGACATCATGGCCACCGATCAAATCTCGGCTGAAGGTGGTTTGCTGAGAATTGGTGCTGATTCAGATACCAGCGAGGTGAGTCCGGGTATTGAGATCTCAAATGGTGCCGTTACGGGACTTGGTGCTGGCGGTGCTGGTGCAAGCACAGGACACCAGGAATCGATAGCCCTCGGTAACGGCGCCACTGCGACATCAGAGAACGACATTGCCATTGGCTCCGGCACCTCCAGTGATGGCGGAGATAACACGACGCTAGGCAATGACAGCAGCGCGACGGGTAGCGGCAATGCCCTGGTTGGGGACAATCTTGCGGCGACGGGCAATGACAACGTTGTCCTTGGTAGTGATAGCAGCATCACCTCATCTAGCGGGGTTGCTGTTGGCGCTGGAGTCAGCGTCACAGGTGCAAGCGGCGTTGCGATTGGTGATGGCGCAACTGCGTCAGGTGATAATGCGCTTGCTATCGGTTCCGGCGCTTTGGCCAATGGTGCAGGTTCAACTGCTGTTGGCCAAAATGCTGCTGCAACAGCAGACAAGTCAACGGCGATAGGTGTCGATGCTGTTGCAAGCGGCGTCAGTGCAACGGCGATTGGTGACGGAGCGCAAGCGAGCGAAGAGAGCGCAACTGCCCTAGGTCACGATGCCAGTGCAACAGGCAACAGTTCTGTTGCCATAGGTCATGCCTCCGTCGCGAGTGCAGATGACGCAACCGCGCTCGGCACGGGCTCAACATCGAGTGGTCTCAGCTCAACTGCTCTCGGTGCAGGGGCCAGTTCCTCGGGTGAGAGTTCCCTTGCGGCCGGTCACGATGCGTCAGCCTCTGGTTTGGTTCGACCGCACTTGGTGTTAACAGTAGTGCTAGCGGCAACAGTGCAACTGCGCTAGGTGATAGCGCAACGGCTGCAGGTAAAAACTCACTTGCATTGGGCCAAAACGCCAATGCAGATGCAGCTGATGCGACGGCAATAGGGTCTGCGTCGACAGCGAGTGGGGATGGAAGTTTTGCAGGGGGACATACTTCGGTTGCCTCGGGCGACCAGGCAGTAGCGCTTGGTGCAGACAGCGATGCGACAGCATCTGGCGCCATCGCCGTTGGTCATGCAGCCCAGGCAACATCCGATAACGCACTTGCAATTGGAACAACCAGTAACGCAAGTGCTACCAACAGTATTGCCGTGGGCGATGCCGCCGCAGCTTCTGCTGCGAACGCCATATCCATCGGTGAAAGTTCATTAGCTGCTGGTCTGAATGCCGTTGCCCTAGGCAGCGACGCTCAGGCTTCCCAATCAAGTGCAGTTGCATTGGGTGACGGTGCTCAGGCCACAGCTAACTTATCAACCGCGATTGGCCATGACGCCATTGCGTCCGCCAATGCTGCGATTGCTGTTGGTGACGGCGCCGAAGCCAGCGGGTTGAATGCCACCGCAATCGGAATCGACGCCGGAGCTAGTGGCGTCAGTTCATTGGCATCCGGTGACAATGCACGGGCGAGCGCGACGAACGCCACTGCCCTGGGGCATGACGCTGCCGCTTCCGGAACTGCAGCAATTGCATTAGGTGATGCAACCATCGCCAGTGGAGCCAACGCCGTGGCTGTTGGGCACGATGCCGATGCTACCGGGGTTAGTTCAATTGCAGCTGGCGACAATGCCAAAGCCGATGCGTTAAACGCAACGGCCATTGGACACGATGCAAACGCATCCGGAGATTCTGCAACTGCACTCGGTGACACGACGGTTGCAAGTGGGTTGAACGCAGTCGCGGTCGGTCACAATTCAGATGCGCTCGGTGACAGCTCAATTGCATCAGGCGACAACGCACAGGCAACTGCTGTAGATACCACCGCAATCGGACATGACGCGAATGCGTCCGCGGACTCTTCTACCGCACTTGGCGACGCGACCGTTGCCAGCGGTGTTAATGCGGTGGCTTTGGGCCACGATTCAGATGCGCTCGGTGACAGCTCAATTGCATCAGGCGACAACGCCCAGGCAACTGCCGCGGATACCACCGCAATCGGACATGATGCGAATGCGTCCGGGGACTCTTCAACCGCGCTTGGCGACGCGACCGTAGCCAGCGGTGCCAATGCGGTTGCGCTGGGTCACGATTCAGATGCAACTGGCGTGAGTTCAATTGCATCAGGTGACAACGCCCAGGCAACTGCTGTGGATACCACCGCAATCGGACATGATGCGAATGCGTCCGGTGACTCTTCAACCGCGCTCGGCGACACGACCGTTGCCAGTGGTGTTAACGCAGTGGCTTTGGGTCACGATTCGGATGCAACTGGCGTGAGTTCAATTGCATCAGGCGACAATGCCCAGGCTACAGCGGTGGATACCACCGCAATTGGACATGATGCGAATGCGTCCGGTGACTCTTCAACCGCGCTCGGCGACACGACCGTTGCCAGCGGTGTTAACGCAGTGGCTTTGGGTCACGATTCGGATGCAACTGGCATGAGTTCAATTGCATCGGGCGACAATGCCCAGGCAACAGCAGCTGATACCACCGCGATTGGACACGATGCGAATGCATCCGGTGACTCTTCAACCGCGCTCGGCGATGCGACCGTTGCCAGCGGTGTTAATGCAGTGGCTTTGGGCCACGATTCGGATGCAACTGGCATGAGTTCAATTGCATCCGGTGACAATGCCCAGGCAACCGCTGTGGATACCACGGCAATCGGACATGATGCGAACGCATCCGGAGACTCTTCTACCGCGCTCGGCGACACGACCGTTGCCAGCGGTGTTAATGCGGTTGCGCTGGGTCACGATTCAGATGCAACAGGCGTCAGTTCAATTGCATCAGGTGACAACGCCCAGGCAACAGCGGTAAATACCACGGCGATCGGACATGATGCGAATGCATCCGGGAGCTCTTCAACCGCGCTCGGTGACACGACCGTTGCCAGCGGTGTTAATGCGGTTGCGCTGGGTCACGATTCAGATGCAACTGGCGTGAGTTCAATTGCATCAGGTGACAACGCCCAGGCAACAGCGGTAAATACCACGGCGATCGGACATGATGCGAATGCATCCGGGAGCTCTTCAACCGCGCTCGGTGACACGACCGTTGCCAGCGGTGTTAACGCAGTGGCGTTGGGTCACGATTCAGATGCAACTGGCATGAGTTCAATTGCATCAGGTGACAACGCCCAGGCAACAGCCGTGGACGCCACTGCGATGGGACATGATGCGAAGGCATCCGGAGATTTATCAACAGCGCTTGGCGATACCACCATAGCAACCGGTATCAACGCGGTTGCCCTTGGCCACGATGCTGATGCTACTGGAGGGAACGCGATTGCAGCAGGCGATAACGCCCAGGCAACGGCCTCTGACGCAAGTGCGTTAGGTCACGATTCAAAAGCCTCCGGAGATTCTTCTACAGCGATTGGTGATACTTCACTTGCAAGTGGGTTTCACGCAACAGCGCTCGGTTACAAAGCGAGTACAACGGGGTCTGGTTCTCTTGCGACGGGTGACAGTGCCAAAGCCAGTGGCCAGGATGCCAGTGCAGTTGGTCGAGATGCGCAGGCCATTGGAGAATCGTCAGCAGCGATTGGTGCGACTGCTATCGCAAGTGGCGTCAATTCGGTTGCGCTGGGGCATGACTCGGACGCTACTGGAAACAGATCTATCGCTGCAGGGGACAACGCTCAGGCGACGGCAATCGACAGTACGGCAATGGGCTTTTCCGCTTCTGCATCTGGCGATTCAGCCACCGCAATCGGCGACATGACAGTTGCAAGCGGTATCAACAGTGTAGCTATTGGTCATACCGCCGATTCTACTGGGGCGCATGCTATTGCTGCCGGTGACAACGCGCAGGCTACGGGCGAGGATACGGTTGCGGTGGGACATGATGCTGCAGCTTCCGGGAACTCAGCGAGCGCTGTCGGAGACACATCACGAGCTGGTGGAAGTTTCTCCGCCGCGGTCGGCCACATGGCGAACTCATCCGGCGACTCTGCGTTTGCTGCTGGTGACAAAGCGCTGGCAGCGGGTCAAAACGCTATTGCAGTAGGACACAACAGTCAGACGTCTGGTACTGGCGGCGCGGCGATTGGAGACACGGCGAAGGCCAATGCGACAAACAGTATCGCAGTTGGTAGCAGCGCTGAGTCGAAGTCAGGCGGCGCCATTGCTATCGGTCTGAAAGCAGCAGCAAGCGAAACACAAAGCATGGCTATAGGCGCCGCAGCCAGTGTATCAGGCACAAATGCGATCGCAGTTGGCACCAGCGCAGAGTCGAAGTCAGGCAGCGCAATCGCTATCGGTCTGAAAGCAGCGGCAAGCGAAATACAAAGTGTGGCTCTAGGCGCAGCAGCCAACGTATCAGGCTCCAATGCGATCGCTATTGGCACCAGCGCTGCTGCGGCAGAGGAAAACGCCATCGCCCTGGGGCAGGGTACTGCTGCAACAGCTAAAGGTGCTATCGCAATTGGTGAAAATGCCTCTGCATCAGGCGCTACCAGCACGGCACAGGGTTCCGGCGCTGTGGCATCTGCTCTGAATGCGACCGCGTTAGGGAGTAACAGCAAAGCCTCTGCGGACGCCGCTTTGGCAAATGGGGCAGGGACCAGCGCAACCGCTGCAGGAGCCACTGCTATTGGCAACTTCTCTACTGCATCCGGAAACAACGCCATTGCGCTCGGCGCGTCTTCCAACGCCAACGGGACGAACTCGTTAGCAATCGGCACTAACGTCACAGCGCAGAACGACAACAGTATCACCCTTGGCATCAACAGCAGGACCGAAGGCGATAGCGTGCTTGCGATTGGTACAAACACCTCTGCGTCGGGCGGAAGTGAAAACACGGTGATCGGCAGCAACATCTCAGTGTCTGGAGGTGCCGATAACACGGCTGTTGGTAACGACTTGATTGTATCGGGGCGAGCAAACGCTGTGTTTGGTGATCCCGCGACCGTATCAGGAAATGAAAACGTCGTTGGTGTGGCAGGGGTGTCTCAGGTGCTCGGGGACAATAATGTCGGGCAGATGACTGGAACCAGTGCTGTGGTTGGTAGTGGCAACATCGCACAGGGGCTCAATATTGATGTTGCAGGTTCGGACAGCGTTGCCATGGGGCAGGGGGTTTCGGTCCTGGCAGACAGATCAATCGCGGTTGGGCGGAGTGCTTCGACTTCCGCGATCAATACTGTGGCACTCGGTACCATGTCTGTGGCTTCCGGCGAGAATGGCACGGCTATTGGTGCGGGTGCTGTTGCAAGTGGATTGAACACCATCGCACAGGGAATTACCGCAAATGCGAGTGGTGAAAACGCGATGGCAATCGGCGCCGGTTCACAAGCTGTAGAAGCTCAGACTGTTGCGCTCGGTGTGTTGGCGAATGCAAGTGCTGAAAACACGGTTGCGGTAGGCAGTAGTGCGACAGCGACAGGTGTTGGCAGTGTTTCCCTGGGCAGTGCAGCCGATTCCAGCGCTGACGAGACTATCGCAATTGGTGCACAGAGCACCGCGACAGCGACGGGAGGAATCGCCGTTGGGCCAGCGGCCAATGCCAGCGCCGAGAACAGCATCGCTCTTGGCAAAGGCGCTACAGCGCTGGCGCCAGGCTCATTCGCTGCGGGCTCCAATTCTACGGCCATCGGGGTGAGCTCACTTGCCCTTGGGGAAAACGCTGTTGCGATTGGTGAGAACTCTGTGGCATTGGGTGCAAACGTTGTAGCTGTTGAGGATGGCGGGGTCGCATTCGGTATCGGCAACATGCTGAAGGATCTGACGCACTGGTCATTGGCTCAGAGTTGTCTGTCAGTGGTGGTGTTGAAAACGCGGCGCTCGGCACTGGAATTGAAATCAAGGGAGGTGCAGAAAATACCGCGGTAGGAAACGACATCATCATCGTCGGTAACAACAACGCTGTTGTTGGTGATCCGGTTGTTGTTACCGGTGACCGGAATGTGTTCGGTGTGGCAGGTGACGGCGCGATCACCGGGAATGATAACGTCGGTCAGGTAACCGGTAATGTCTCGGTGCTAGGTGATGAGAACGTTGCACTTGGGCGAGATGTGGTTGTACTCGGTAACCAGTCAGTTGCTCTCGGAACGGGCGCCTCCGCGGTGAACCATCGCGGGGTAGCGCTCGGCGCTAATACACAGGTCCATGGTGACAACTCGGTAGCGATTGGATATGGATCAGTCGCGAGTGCCTCCAACACGGTATCAATAGGTGCTCCGGGTTTCGAGCGGCGACTAAGTAACCTCTCAGATGGCGTGTTTGCTACAGATGCGGTGACACTTCGCCAACTTGATGATGTACAGGAAGAGGCAAGGCGAGGTATTGCCGGTGCGGTTGCTGCCACGTCCGCGCCGATGCCTTCAGCGCCTGGTCGAACCACCGTTGCAGCGGGGTTTGGACAATTCAAATCTGAAGGGGCGATCGGGCTTAGTATCAATCACTGGCTAAACACCAGGGACCGGTTTGCCGATAGACGATTGATGATAAGTGCAGGTGTTTCAATCACTGAAGAAAGCAGGGACTCTGTCTTCAGGGCGAGCATCGGATTCGAATTCTGATCAGGCAGAAGTACAAGCGACTAGGATCGGGCAAACTGATCCAGTCGCTTGATCTGCTGCTCAAGGTGTTCCTTGTCGTCTTTGCCCAATTCGAGATGACCAAGCAGGAAATATGCAGTCCTAGTCACTTCCCGCCAACGCGGATTCTTGGGTAGTTTCGTCTGGTCAAGGTATCGTTCCATAGAGCGCGCCCGCAGCCTTCCGTTGTCAATGTTCACTCGCCAGATTCTGCTCTCTTCAGCGAGATCGATTACAGTACGCTGTGTGTATTTTTCCCAGACGTTGATGCAATCCTGCATCAGGTCGACGAGGTTCGCCCTGAATTCCTGGTCTCTCGCATCAAAAGAAACTGATGCAGATAGTTTGTCGATGATGAGATCGATCTGTTGCAGTTCGCTGACAAGGGCTGGTTCAGACTTAAGCACTGCCGGTGTGATCTGACTGAGGATCGTGCCAAGTACCTGGCTTCTGAAACTGTTCTTGTTCACTTCAGCTATCAGCATTGTTGCCTCTGGTTGGCTGGCCTCGGTGTCCGCTTCGTGCAGTATGACAATATAGAACTCCTGTTCCAGTGTCAGCGTGACGATACAGACACTTGCCGTGAATCGAGTCCGATCATTGTCAAACTTGCGCAACGTAAATGGGTAAAACTGAGGGGCATCACCGTCTGAAACATAGGCATCATCAAAGGGAAAACGTAAGTTGCTGTCGTCCTCGTCGGACAACACGACTTCGATCGGGCGACCCTCTAGCGCATCCGGTTCCGAACGAAGAAAGCGCGCCGCGTTTTTGGTTGCGTGCACAATCTGCCCACCGGCATCAATACACAGGAGATTCTCTTCTCCATAGTCCAGCATGCGTGCCAGGCGTTGCTGGCTGGTGTGCAGACGCTGTTCGGATTCTCTGAATCTGCCAACCTGTTCCTCTAGTTTGATATTGGCACCACGGATTTCGATTAGATCTTTCAACTGCAGTTGCTTCTGCGCCCTGGCGATGAGTTCTTCACGGTGAAAAGGTTTTGAAAGATAGTCGTTGGCGCCGGCCTTGAGCCCCTCGATGAGATCTTCTGTCTGGCTCTTTGCAGTGAGAATCAAGATCGGTAGGTCTGCAGCGGAGTATGTCTCGCGCACTTTTTGACATAACTCGTAGCCCGACATGCCAGGCATCATCAAATCAACAATGAGTAAGTCTGGGAGGTTGGATTTCAGCTCGTCTAACGCGGCAAATCCGTCCTGGGCGGTGAGTACGTTGCATTGCGGCTTCAGGAACTCCTGTAACACATGAAGGTTTGCGTACTCATCATCCACCACCAGAACGGTTTTATCGTTAACCTGATTCTGGGCATGGAGCAGCGGAGACTCGGTCTCCGTTGCAGGTAAATCGTATTCAATTGTTGTCTTCTCAGTTGGCCTGGTAATGGTCTGTTCATCTGAGACAGCAAGAGAAAAACCAAAAGTAGTACCCTCGCCAACGTCGCTTCTTACAGTGATGCTGGAATCATGCAGTTCAATGATCTTTTTCGTAATCGACAACCCCAGCCCGGTACCGCCTACTTCCCGGTCGATAGCACCATCAACTTGTTTAAACGGTTCAAAAATCTCGGTATGTAACTCAGGCGCGATACCGATACCGGTATCAGTCACTTCTACCAGTATCTTCTGCCCTTGCAGCACTGCACTGACTTCGACAGTACCTTGCGACGTAAATTTGATGGCGTTTGCAACAAGATTGAAAAATACCTGAATGATGCGGTTTTCGTCGGCGAGGACGAGGGGTGTTTCCTCGGGGATATCAGAGATCAGTTCAACAGGTTTGTTACCCAGCATGGGTTTGCACATGACAAGAACAAATTCAGCGGTGCTCTTTAAATCAACTGGATGTAACTCTACCTCCAGGTGGTTTTGATTGATGGCCGAGATGTCGATGATATCGTTGACGAGGCTGGTCAGTCGCTGGCCACTACTGCGAATAAGGTTGAGGTTTTTTCTGCTGTTTCCGTCGAGGGTTGTACTGTTCTGATCTAGAACAATCTCCGACAGGCCGATGATGCCCGTGAGCGGTGTCCTGAGTTCATGCGAGACATTGGCAACAAATTCGTCTTTCATCTTGCTTGCATGTTGCAGGGCATCGATGGTTTCGAGATTGCGCTGTACGAGCTCCTGTTGCACGGCAGCTTTTTCTCGCCTGAGCGTGTTTATCCGGTCAGCCAGACCAAGAGAGAGCAGTACGACTTCGATTGCAGTACCGATGTGGACCCCTTCCTCAATCACAAAGTTGCCTTCAATAGCACCCAGGCGTTGCAGCGCAATCAAAATCACCGCTATCAAAAAGACCATCCACGCGGCAAAAAAGTATCGCGCGGCTCGCTGTCCTTGCAGTGTCATCCAGAATCCGCAGTAAAGAATGAGGAAGGCTACAAAAACGGCGTTTATTGAACCTAAGGTGGTTGCCGCAGAATAAGAAATCAAGAAGGGCAGCAGGATCGTGATGAGGGTTGTAGCGATTGCGAACGAAACCAGCCTGTTCAGGCGCGGAGCGTGTTCTGATATATGCAGGTAGGATTTACAGAACAACAATCCAAAGGTGGCTGCGACATAGGCCGACACCGTAACGCTAAAGGTACCTATCGCCGGGTTATCGGGCCACAGGTACTGAACTGCCAGCCCGCGATTTGCGAAGTTGTACATCGAAATAAAGACAACGTACGCAATATAGTAGATGTAGCTGGGGTCCCGAACCGAAAAGTAGATGAACAGGTTGTACAACACCATTGCCAACATGATGCCGTAATAGGCCCCAAGCAATGCGTAGTCTGTCTTACTGTTGTCGGCAAAGGCATCTGGATGCCAGAGTTTTGCAGGCATCTGTACAGAGCCTTGCGTATTGACGCTGATCAGAACACGCTTTGTTTCCAATGCTTCAAGGGGGAGCCGAAATACCAGGGTAGGGTAGGCAATATCCCGCGAATCAAACGGTATGAGATCACCGGCAACCTTCCTTACCCATTCTCCAGTCTCGCTTTGATACGCGAAACTTACCTCATCCATAAGCGGGTACTCGATTTCGAGTAGCCATGTTGACGGCGTATCCAGTTCAGAAGATATGTCCAGTGCGAACCAATAGGTGGACGCGGTAATACCGAAGTTTGGTGTAACACCGTCGAATATGAATGGATCGCCGTTGTCGAATGCGCTGTCGGCCTGGTTTTCATCCCACGTACTGCCCGGGTCCTGAAGGATTTGCAGATGCGGCGTCAGTACAACCTGGCGAGTGTTTGCATCTACCGTCAGAACTTCAGCGCTGGCCTCGAGGATAGTCTGGCAGAACAGCATAAACGCCAGCAGGCGGACATATAGCGGTGTACGAGGAACCATTACTGTGTCGATGACTTCCTGTACGGCCAATAGAAACCGGCGATAACCGCGGCTGACAGATAAGGAATCAACGCAAGCAGGGTAATGTGTCCGGGCCAACCCTCACGTGGAACCAAAATCAGTACAACGTTGTAAGTGATACCACAAAGCGTCAGGTATACAGGGACGGCGAGAGCAACCCAGTCCAGCGGCTGACCGCCAGGTAAACGAGGTAGTTGCCACACCACGTAAACGGCAGCGATCAGGACGAGTAGCACGTGGAAGATCATCTGCGCTTCGACAGACTTGTCCATTCCCAGCGAGCCAAGAAAAGAGTAGGGCAAAAATATCGCGATGAATGCAAGATACCCGCAAAAGATCACCATCAACTTCTCTTTAACAAGCTCAAACGCGGCCAGCTCTCTGTTCTGATGCCGTTGCTCAAACAAATGGTTACAAGCCGCAAGGGATCCTAGTAGCAGGAACCAGCCAAAAAAGTTAGATAGCGGCACCTTGTACCAAAGACGCAGTTCGGAGGCCCAGGCCCACAAACCGAGACCCGTGGTGCCCGGGTCGAACATGAGGTCAAGTCCCGTGGCAAGGAGTCCGGACATGACCGCGATAAATTTCCAGTCATTAGAAAGCGCGGTGGTGACCTTGTACGCGGCATAGAACACGAGAGCCCACCCAAAAATAACGTAGGCGGGGACATCACCAGGCAACCAGATCAGAAAGTAGTGGTAACTATAATTGCCTGAATAGACTGCAAAGGCTTCTATGCCATAGGCGAATATGAACGCCACCACAAGATTCGCCACGTCGCGCAATCCTTTTTTGTAGGCGTGGTACGCAATCAAGGCGGTCAAGAAGTGAAATCCAACTAGGGTAGCAACCACGACAGGATGCGGCTGGATATCCATCATTTCCACGCAAGGTCCCTTCTTATTGTTTTGCTTTTGCTACGTGCCATTCAGCGCGATGCGGTGATTGGCATCGTAATGTTACACACAAATGGCTACTGGTGACTCGATCTGTAAGTAACACCTTACAAATGAATTGCACCTGTTTAAGAAGGGCGTGCTAACAGGAAATGAATGTCCAGGGCCTAGAAAAAGCGAAGGCTGCGCGATCTTGTCAAATGTAGATAGTGTTGCGCGTTCTGTTTGGCGATTTCCGCAGGAGACCTCGTACCCATTTGCTCAGGCACCGTCCAGATATCCTGGCCAGAAGTGCAGGCGGCCTTTCAGTGGGCAGACCGCTTGCACCGATGCGGATTTTCAGTCCGCCAGCGCGATCAGTACTTAATCGCTGAGTGATGAAACTCGAAACCGCCACTGCGCATCAGGAGACGATGAGTGTCGCCATCGGTATCCGCATTCCAGTCTTCATACCCATGATCACCTGCCCATAAGGCAACACGGGTGCCATCTTCAGCTTTGACCACCCTTGTCTGGTAGTAACGAGGGTCCAACCCGGACAGGTGGTTGATCGCATCATTGGCACGATCAAATTTTGTCAGCTGATACAGCGATACCCAGGTTGGTGGTGCGAGATCAATTTCGCCTTTTGCGTGTTGAGCGAGTGCTTCATTCGGATTGACCCATTGATGGTTTTGGATCTCTCCGCCGTCCACGGCCACTTCATGATCTTCATCAGTTGCAGTCACAAAGAACCAGGTGGCATAACGCCGGGCAGTGCTGGGGGGCGGCGTCCAATGTGAAAACCAGACGAACTCATCCTTGGCGATGGTAATGCCGGCTTCTTCAGTGGTCTCGCGTGAGGCAGCGTTGCGTGCAGCTGCGTCATGATCATCCGGGGTGTCGTAGTCTTCCTCGTCGATCTTGCCGCCAGGGAACACCCACATGCCACCGAACGCGATTTTCGACGTCTTGTGCAGCATCAGCACTTCGAGTTCTGCCGAGTCACGCAATAAGAGGACAGTAGCGGCGGGGATGGCTGGCGGGAACTCCGCTTCCTTGGCGCGATCGTCGTCTATGTCGCCGTAGATATCATTGCGGTGTTTGTTGTCAGTCATACGTCTAGGCCTGCCTGTTCTGCGAGAATTTTCGGTGCATCGATGTGTTTGGCTCGCAGGTACTCGCCGAGTGACTTGGCCTGCTTGTCGATGCGGTGGTTTGATGAAACGCCCTCGCCGAGGACGTCATGGATGTAAAAGTTGAGTGCCTTGAGGTTTGGCATCTCGAAACGCTCGATTTCGTATTCTGCCATGTCTGGCGCCAGTTCCTTGAATTTCTCAACGGTGAGGTACTCATGCAGGAAACTGTAGGCTTCATCCGTCCTGGCCCAGACGCCGCAGTTAGCCGCGCCGCCCTTGTCACCTGAACGCGTGCCATAGAGCCTGCCAAACGGGATGCGTACGGTTTGGCCGCCAGGTGCGGGTGCCAGTGTAACCGGTACCTCCTGGTAGTAGATCTCCTCAAAGTCCATACGCTGGGTTGGCAGCACATCGGTGACGGCGTCGCCCATGTGGACTCTTTCGGTCACCTTGTTACTGTCGATGACCGTCGGCCAGTACGCGATAACAGGATTGCCGTTGTAACCCGCGGCACCACGTCCTGTGTTGCCCGGGATCGCAGCAAGACCCAGTTCGGTCACCTTGGCCTGGAACAGTCGCCCCAGCTGTTTTGGATTGTCAGCAGTAACAGTAATCCTGAGCGCGGCGTGCGCCTCTTCGTTACTGTTGGGATCTTCCTTGTCGCTGCGGATCAGGTGCACGTCGACGTCCTTGAACTGCTCCTTGCCGCCGAGGTTATGGAAGATCTGTTCAACGTAGATCTCTGCCTTTTTCTCGATGTCGAGACCCGTTAAGAGGACTTCCATGCTTTGCTTGCAATCGCCCAGTGTATTGACGCACACCTTGTGGGTCGGGGGAGGGCTGCTGCCACGTGTGCCTGACACATAAACACGATCATCGCCAACCTGTTCGATCTTCATAGTGTCGAAATGCGCGATGACGTCTGGGTTGTAGTATGCGGGCGCCTTGATCTCGTACAGCAGCTGCGCGGTGATCGTGCCTACCGAGATGAGACCGCCGGTGCCAGGATGCTTGGTTACCGTGAAACTGCCATCAGCTTCTATCTCCGCGATGGGGTAGCCAACGTTAAGAAAACTCGGTACCTCTTCAAAGAAAGAGTAGTTACCACCGCAACACTGTGCGCCGCATTCAATGATATGACCTGCGGCAAGCGCACCAGCCAGCGCATCGTAGTCGTTGCGCGCCCAGTTGAACTTCCAGGCCGCCGGGCCGATGACGACGGCTGCATCGGTAACGCGCGGACAGATAACAATATCAGCGCCTTTGTCGAGAGCTTCCTTGATACCCCATGCGCCAAAATAGGTGTTGGCGGTGACAACCTGGTTGCTGGATTCAGACAAGGGGATGCCGCGATCAATGTTGGTGAAGGTCTCGCCTTCTGCCTGGAATTTTTCTATGTCTTCTTTGATGTCGTCGCCGTCAATCCACGCGACTTTCATCTCAACACTCTCTTCGGCCAGAATCTTTTCAACTTCATCTGCCATCGATTTGGGGTTAAGGCCACCGGCGTTGGATACGATCTTGATACCTTTTGCCTTGCAGTCTTTTGCCACATCCTTGATCTGCTTAAGGAAGGTACCGACATAACCCATGTTCTCTCCACGGGTCTGCATCTGGTTGTAGAGAATGGTCATGGTGAGTTCGGCGAGATAGTCGCCAGTCAATACGTCAATCTCACCGCCATCAACCATCTCTTTCGCCGCGGCAAGGCGGTCACCGTAAAAACCGCTGCAGTTACCAATTCGAATTACGTCTGTCATCGTTGTTCTCCGGCGGGGGTTATTCAACCACCCAGTTTGGTTTTCTTTTTTCTCGGAAGGCTGCCATACCTTCGCCGCCTTCTTCTGACTGGAACAGCCGTTTTGACCAGTCACCGGTTTCGGCAAAGCCATCGGCAATATTCAATTCGCTGACCCGGCGAACCAGCTTTTTGCATTCCTGTACGGCGATTGGACCACCCAGGTTAATCATGTCGATTTCTTCCTGGACCGCCGCTTCCAACTGGTCAGCAGGTACTGCGCGATGGGCAAAACCCATCTCGACTGCCTGCGCGCCGGTGAAGCGTTCGCCCGTGAGGAAGAGCTTCATGCCGTGGTGAGTGCCCAGTTTTGGCAGACACACGACTGAAATCACGGCGGGGATGACACCAATGCGCACTTCACTGAAACTGAACTGCACGTCATCGACAGTGACCACAATGTCAGCTGCGCCAACCAGTCCAAGGCCGCCCGCAAATGCGGCGCCGTTGACTGCGGCGATCACCGGCTTTGGGCTTTCCAGGATTGAATTCAGCACGTCGGGATAAGCGATTGCGCGCTGGCCATCCACAATTTGCCCTGGCGGGCTTTTCAGGTCGGCGCCCGCACAGAATGCAGGGCCGGTGCCGGTAATGATGATGGAACGCACCGCATCATCGGCGTTGGCTGCCTGCAGGTGATCGTATAACTCGTTCACCAGCACGGCAGAAAGTGCGTTGCGATTTTCAGGGCGGTTTAACCTGATCCAGGCTGCGCCTTTTACGACTTCGTACAGGGTTGCTTCTGTACCACTCATTTGTGTTCTCCTGTTCTTATTCTTCGCTATTCCTCTTCGGCGAGGGTGACCAGTAGCTGTCCGTTTTCAACCTGGTCTCCAACCGCTGCGTGAATACCTTCAACCACACCATCGCGTGGTGCGGTGATTCGATGCTCCATCTTCATGGCTTCAAGGATAACCATCAGATCGCCTTTGCTGACGCTGTCACCATTAGACACTTCCATGGCAAGGACAGCCCCCGGCATGGGAGCTACCAGGCCACCGGACAAATCATCGGCGCCGGGTACGGGATAGCGTGGTAGTTCTGTGATGGCAAGGTCACCCGCGTCACCGTGCACAAGCCAATCGTCACCGTCTTTCGTTACTGAGAAGTAATGACGCTGCCCGACGATATCCACATCGACTTTACCGTCGCCACAGGTATGTGGCCTGACGATCATTTCATTACCGTCTTCGCCGACACGGACCCTGAAGCTGCCGTCACGTTGTGAACGGTATTCCAGGTGACAAATGTCATCTCCATAACTGAACTTCATGATTTCAAATGGCATCATGGTGTTGCGCCAGCCGCTCTGGATACTTCGCAACACTTTGGCTTTGGCACGATTGATTGCCTGCGATTCCATCACTGCGGCGATACACGCACTGGTGAGTTCAGCTTCACTACATCCCCTGACACGCTGTGGATCAACACGTTCGATGAAATCGGTGGTGGTATCGCCGGCAATGAACGCTTCATGCCGTAGCGTTGAAACCAGGAAATCGCGGTTTGTGGTGAGCCCCTGTACCCGGGTTGCTTCAAGTACCCTGGCGAGTCTTGCTGCTGCTTCGCGCCGTGTTGGCGCGTGCACAATCACCTTGGCGATCATCGGGTCAAAGTCGGTTGAGATAACACTGCCGGATTCAACACCAGAGTCGAACCGTGCGTCACCAGCAGTTGCTGGCTCCCATACGGTGACCGGGCCAGGGGAGGGCAGAAAGTCGTTGTTGGGATCTTCGGCGCAGAGTCGTGCCTCGATCGCATGACCGTTGATAGAAAGGTCGTCCTGGGTGAATGACAGTGTCTCACCTTCGGCAACACGGATCTGCTCACGGACCAGGTCGTAACCTATGATTTCTTCGGTCACAGGGTGTTCCACCTGCAGTCGAGCGTTCACCTCAAGGAAATAGAAATCACTGCCGGATAATAGGAATTCAACAGTGCCAGCGGAGGAGTAACCCAGTTTCTCAGCCGCTTTGATAGCTGCGCCGCCCATGGCTGCACGGATCTCATCCGTGACCGCCGGGGAGGGCGCTTCCTCGATAATTTTCTGGTGACGACGCTGGATTGAGCATTCCCTTTCAAAGCAATGCACAAGATTGCCGTGGGTGTCTCCAATGATCTGGATCTCGACGTGGCGGGAGGTGTCCAGCCATTTTTCAAGAAACACCGTATCGTCACCAAATGAACTGCCGGCCTCACGTTTGGCACTTTCAACCGCCTCAGCAAGACCAGCTTCAGCGTCGACAACACGCATGCCACGACCACCGCCACCGGCGGATGCTTTGACGAGTACGGGATAGCCGATGTCTTTTGCCGCTGCGTTTAGGTCAACGTCCGGTGTCAGTTCAACCGCTGGCAGCGTTGGTACGCCGGCCTCGGTCATCAGTTTTTTCGCGGACAGCTTGTCACCCATGGAAGCGATCACATCCGGGGTCGGGCCAAGCCATGCAATGCCAGCATCGGATACTGCGCGAGCAAAATCTGCGTTTTCAGAAAGAAAGCCGTAGCCCGGATGCAGCGCATCAGCGCCGCTGCGCCTGCAGGCATCCAGCACCTTGCCAACATCCAGGTAGGTCTCGGCTGAGCTTCGCCCGTTAAGTGATATTGCCGTATCTGCTTCTTTTACAAAGGGGGCATCATCGTCGCCGTCTGCGTAGATGGCAACGGTGCGAATCCCCATGTTGCGGGCTGTGCGCATGATGCGTCGGGCAATTTCGCCGCGGTTCGCGACAAGCAGGGTAGAAATCGGTTTTACATTCTCCATGTGCCAAACTCCTTTGTCCCCTCAACCTTGTTGTTGTAAGCCGCCGATAAAGACATGGCGATGACCTCGCGGGTGTCGCGTGGGTCAATCATGCCGTCGTCCGATACACGTGATGTGGCGAAGAGGCCTTTTGATCTTTCCTCGGCCCAGTGTTCCGCGATCGCGGCGCGCTCAGCGTCTGCCTCTTCGTCGAACTCAATACCGCGACGTTCTGCTGCGGCCCTGCCAACAATCGACATGACACCTGCCATCTGCTTTGGACCCATCACCGCGATCTTGGCGAGTGGCCAGATATAGGTGAACCGGGTGCCAAACGCGCGCCCGCTCATGCCGTAGTTACCGGCGCCGTAAGACGCGGCCATGATGATGCTGATGTGCGGGACCGTTGAGTTGGATACCGCGTTGATCAGCTTTGAGCCGTTCTTGGTGATACCACCCTGTTCAAAGTCAGTACCGACGATAAAACCAGTGATGTTGTGCAAGAACACGAGCGGCACGTTGATCTGGTTACAGAGCTGAATAAATTGCGCGCCTTTTTCCGCAGACTCCGAGAAGAGGGCGCCGTTGTTGCCGAGGATACCGACGGGGTATCCGTGCACCTTCGTCCAGCCGCAGATGAGCGTTGGTCCGTATAGTGGTTTGAACTCCTCGAAGTAGGAGCCATCTACAACGCGGCTGATAACTTCGCGTACATCAAACGGTGTTTTTAAGTCCTTTGACACCATGCCGAGCAGGTCTTCCTTGCTATGTACCGGCTCATCAAATTCTTCGTCGGGTTCGGGGCCGAGCTTTTTCCAGTTGAGGTGGGCCATTACCTCGCGGCACATTCTGATGCCGTCCATTTCATCCTTAGCCAGATAATCACCAAGACCTGAGATGGTCGTATGCATATCCGCGCCACCGAGATCTTCCTCGTTGGCGTCTTCACCGGTTGCCATCTTGGTGAGAGCAACACCGCCCAGGAATACCTTCGACTGGTTTTTGATAAAGATGTTGTAGTCACTCATGCCTGGCTGGTAAGCGCCGCCGGCGGTAGAAGCACCAAACACCACCGAGATGGTGGGGATACGCATCTGTGAGAGTTCCGTGATCTCGTAGAAGAGCCGGCCACTTTCAGCGAAGTGACCGCCTTCGCGCTGGATTGCTGCCTCCGGGTCGCCGCCTTCTTCACCGCGCAGGTCAGCGCCGGCAGATTCCACAAACTGCACGTAGGGCATGCGGTTGATCCGGGCGATTTCGAGTCCGCGCATCAGCTTTTTTGAATTGAACTGGTTGAAGGCACCTGCACGTACAGAGGGGTCGTGACCGAGGATCACGCACTCAACGTTTTCAATGACGCCAATACCGACAACAAAGCCGGAGCCGATGGCGAAAGGCGAACGCCACGCTGCCAACGGGCTGATCTCAAGAAAGGGGGAGTCGCGGTCGAGGGCGTGTGCAATACGCTCCCGGATAGGCATCTTCTCTCGCGAGCGTAGCCTTGCGATTGCCTCAGGACCGCCGCCACCGGCAGCTTCCTCCAGCAGATCGTCGATGGTTTTCAACATGTCCTGCATGTCGGTGAGGTTCTGCTGGAAAACCTCCGAGCGTGTATCAAGTTTAGTGTCCAGAACTGGCATCTTCCCTCCAGGCCATTCACGCAAAAAGGAGTTAAAAGTATCAGGAATTGCGCATGGCGTTAAGGGCTCCGGCAAAAGAAAAAAACCTTACGGCTGGCTTTTTTTATCCGAAACACGATGATAGTCTCGTACGGGATTGAACACCTTTTTGTAGAGGGTCACCACGTCGTATGGCGTCTGAAATCAGCCTGCAGCAAGCGAAAAGCACACGAGCCCGTGAGGCGATCTGTGCGGCAACAATCGAGTCGCTGGTTGAGGTCGGTTATGCCGAGACGTCACTCAACCGCGTGGCGAATTCGGCGGGATTTTCCAAAGGCGCTCTGCAACACCACTTTCCGAGTAAGGAAGACCTGATTTCGGCGACGGTGGATGTGCTCCTGCTGCGAACCTTCAAAACTGTCCCTGAGCGAAAGAAACCGACCTCGGTAGAGCAGGCGCTGATGAATGCCTGGAACCGGTTTATCAATACGCCCTCGTACCGTGCCCTGATGGAGATCCTGAACGCGTCCAGAACCGATAAAGATCTTCAGAAGCGGATCAGTCGGGACCTGGTGGAATGGGGAAAACGGCTGGACGAACAGACGCTGGCGAACTACGTGGCAGTGTCCGGCGATGAAGAAGAAGTTGTCATGTTGCTCAACATGACACGCAGTTTTATGAGAGGTCTGCTGTTCCAGGAACGTTATGGTGTCAGCCAGGAAAAGACCACGCAGTACGTGCGCAAATGGATTGAGCTGATTGCGCCACTGCTCGAATTGAAACAATGAATTGATAAAACACAGGTAGGTAAGTCATGGCGACTGAACAAGAGTTGGCGGAGTTCCAGACGGAAGTCCGGGCCTGGTTTGAAGAAAACACACCAAGAGACCCTGGTTTTCTTCTGCCGGAAACCTTTATGGAGGTGGGGACAGACCAGCAGTTCGAGTTTTTAAGAGACTGGCAGCGCAAGGTCTATGAGGCAGGGTACCTGGGGATGGCCTGGCCGAAAGAGTACGGCGGCCACGGCATGGAGCAGGCCTTCCAGGATGTTGTTACCCGCGAGATGGGGCTGCAACGCACACCCTTCCTGCCGAATACCATTGGCCTTAACTGGGCCGGACCGCTGATCCTTCACATGGGAACGGATGCGGACAAAGCAAAGTACATCAAGAACATCCTGTCAGCAGAAGACATCTGGTGCCAGGGGTTCTCGGAGCCTGACAGTGGCTCTGATCTCGGCAATTCGCAGTGCCGTGCGGTACGTGATGGTGATGATTATGTGATCAATGGCTCGAAGATCTGGACCAGTCTCGGGTCCTACGCCAAGTACATGATCCTGCTGGCTCGAACATCAACCGAAGGTCCAAACAAGTATGCGGGCTTGTCCTACTTCCTTGCACCGATGCATGTGGAAGGTGTTGACCCACAGCCAATCAAGAAACTCACAGGCGAATACGGCTTCTGCCAGACCTACTTTACCGACGCGCGTATCCCCGCGGGTTGCCTTCTCGGCAATGAAGGGGAGGGCTGGAACATCGCCATGATCACGCTGACCTTTGAACGTGGTGCAACAGGTGGTCAGGCCGGTGGTATTGCATCAATGGATCTCAACATTAACGACGTGATTGAACTTGCACGTCGTGCAAAGAGAAACGGTAAGCCTGCCATTGAAGACCCACTTATTCGTGATGAACTGGTGCAGCTGGTTATCGAATCTCGAAACAATGCACTGATGGGCGAGCGAGCTCGTTTACCGGCGCTCGCAACTGACTGGCCCACCGCTGTTGCCATGTCAGGGAAGCTGCGTGGCTCTGAGCTGCGCCGGCGGATGTGCCAGTTTGCCTTGTCCCTGCAGGGTGCCAATGGTGCACGCTTTGTTTCTGACAGCGCCATTGATGGCGGCATGTGGCAGCGTTCCTACTTTAATGCGTTCTCCGGGACGATCGGCGGCGGCACCAGCCAGATCCAGAAGAACATTCTTGGCGAGCGCGTGCTCGGCCTGCCCAAGAGCTAGAGGAGAAGGGGAGACAAGCATGGCAAGTATTACTTTTACTGAAGAACAGGGCATGCTGCTGGAAACAGCGGCCGACTTCTGCAGGAATCATTCTGATATCGCGACGGTTCGCGCAAAGCTTAATGCCGAGGGGATGGATGCAGCCACCTGGAAGGAAATGACCGAACTGGGTTGGCTCGCCATCAACATTCCTGAGGAATATGGTGGGCTCGGCATGGGTATGGCCAGCGTGGTGCCAGTGGCTGAATCCATGGGACGAAACCTCATGGGTACACCCTACGTTGGTACCGTGGTTGCCAGCGAGGCCATCTGCGCTAATGGATCGGAACAGCAAAAAAGTGAGCTGCTCGCAAAAATCGCGGCAGGGTCACCGGCGACGGTGGCGTTGACCGAGGATAGTGGTAGTTGGGTTCTCGATGCAGTGGAGGCGACCGCGTCATCCGCTGGCGACGGTTACGCGTTGGCAGGTGCAAAGTGTTTTGTAACGGACGCTGACGTTGCAGATGTGATCATCGTATCCGCAATGCTTGATGGGGCAGCGCGTTTGTTTTCTGTCTCACGCGATCAGATACCTGAAGGCGCACTGCAGCGGGAAGTCGTGATTGACGAGACCCGTCGCAGCTTTGTGCTCTCGTTGGACGGTATTACAGTTCCTGCGGATCAATTGCTGCCGGGCACTGATTTCAAATCGATTGAGCTGGCTGCCATGCTGCTTATCACAGCCGAGGTAGCCGGTGGTCTCGTCGGTGTACTGCATACCGTGGTGGAGTACCTGAATACCCGCAAAGCTTTTGACAGGTTTATTGGCAGTTACCAGGCGCTGAAACATCCGACCGTGGATATCCTGCTGTCGCTTGAAGGCTGCAGGTCGCATCTCTATCACGCAGCTACATTGTGCGGGGAAGGCGCCGTTGCTGACGCCGAGGTTGCGATTCGCATGGCGAAGGCGCAGGGTAGTGAAGCCTTTGCGTTTGCCGGGGATCGGGCCGTGCAATTCCATGGCGGGTTTGGGTTTACCTACGATTGCGATGCCCAGCTCTACCTGCGCAGGGCGCTCTGGTGCCAGTACCAGTTTGGTGATGAAAAGTACCAGCGGCAGTTGTTAGCGCCTTTATTGCTGGATGTTGCGTAGCTAACTCTCGTCCGGGTAGGACGAGAGTTAGTAAAAGCCAAGGATGGCTTTTTCATTTTTCGAATGAAAAACGCGCGGTCCGTCGCAACGGGGTTTCACAAAAGCAAAATATGAACCGACCCGAAAAATGCCATGGATGGCAGTTTTCGGAAAATATGGAGAGACGAGGAAGGATAAATGAGGATCATCACATCGGTTTCCGGGAACGACCTTAATAAGGTTGGTGACATAGCAAAAGGGCTGGAATCCGCTGGCTTCAGCGGCGTCTCAACGCAGGAGAACCGGCACGATGCATTCCTGCCGCTTGCGGTGGCGGCAACCAATACGACAAGCCTCGAGCTGCGCACCAGCATTGCGATTTCCTTTGCACGATCACCGATGTCCAGCGCCATGATGAGCTGGGATCTGCAGACCGCATCAAACGGGCGGTTTACGCTGGGTCTTGGCAGCCAGGTGAAAGGACACAATGTCCGACGTTTCAGCGTACCGTGGAGCCCACCTGCACCACGCATGCGTGAATACGTTCAGTCCATCAGGGCAATCTGGGACTGCTGGCAGAACGACAGCAAGCTCGATTACCAGGGCGAGCATTACCAGTTCACGCTGATGACGCCCAACTTTACGCCGGAGAAACTCACCTGCGGCCTGCCGAAAATCCAGATAGCAGCAGTGGGTCCGGTCATGATGAAAGTGGCAGCTGAGGAATGTGATGGTGTCATGCTGCATGGGTTCTGCACCCGAAAGTATCTTGAAGAAAACATCACACCGCGGCTCGAGAAGGGGCTCACCAGCGCTGGTAAAGACCGCGCAGCTTTTGAAATCTCCGGCGGTGGGTTTGTTGCAACAGGTGCTGACGACGCGGCAGTCAGCAAGATGTTCGAATGGATTCGCCAGCGCGTCGGATTTTATGGCTCAACGCCGTCCTACTGGCCCGTCTTTGAAGTACATGACCTGATGGATCTTGGACACAAACTCAACGATATGTCGAAGAAAGGCCAATGGGACCAGATGACACGTGAAATCCCGGATGATGTCGTGCACCTTTTTGCGGCTGTTGGCAGGCACGATGAGCTCGTGCCCGCAATCAAGGAGCGATTCGGTGGCTTGACGGATATTGTTGGTCTACCGGAGGATACGCCGCCGGACCTGCTGCAGGACGTACTGGCGATTGAGACGCCTTATTTGGGGTAGTTGTTGTCTTTAGGGAGAGATCTCTCCGCTTCGGTCAGCGTGACCCGGTCGAGATGACGGTTTCAACTCGACCGGAAGGCCGAAGCTCGTCATCTCGACCGGAAGGGCGAAGGCCTGGAGTGGAGAGATCTTGGTGGTTTTTCATCCTGCTGGATTGGTGGGCGTCTCGCAGCGATTCCATAGGGAATCGCCAGTCGATTTCCTGCGGAAACTCTTCGCTACGACGGTCACATCCCTCAGCTCCTGAGAACAGAAGATTTTCTGCTTTGCAGAAAACTTCGTCCTCGCTGCGACGGTCACGGCTTGAGGTGTCTGAAAGAGGAGATTTTCTGCTTTGCAGAAAACTCCTTATAATGCGTGCGCGATTACTGGGACAGAGTGGAGCATTCCAAATGCCAGGCAGCAGTTTCGGAGAAATGTTCAGGGTGACGACCTTTGGCGAAAGCCATGGGCCTGCGCTCGGCTGCGTCGTGGATGGCTGTCCGCCAGGTATACCTTTGACAGAGGCTGATCTGCAGGTTGACCTGGACCGCCGCAAGCCGGGTACCAGCAAATACGCAACCCAGCGACGCGAAGACGACCAGGTGAAAATTCTCTCAGGTGTTTTTGAAGGGGTCACAACCGGTACGTCGATTGGCCTCGTTATCGAGAACGCTGACCAGCGCTCGCGTGACTACGGCGAAATCAAGGACCTGTACAGGCCAGCACACGCCGATTTTACCTACCAGCAGAAATATGGAATCCGCGATTATCGCGGGGGTGGCAGGGCATCTGCTCGCGAAACCGCCATGCGGGTTGCAGCAGGTGGCATCGCCAAGAAGTACCTTGAGTTGAAACACGGGGTGAAGGTGCGAGGTTATCTGGCGCAGATGGGTGATATCCGCATCGAGAACTTCGACTGGAATGAGGTCGACAACAACCCATTCTTCTGCCCTGACGCCGGTAAGGTGACAGAAATGGAGAACCTGATTGACGCCCTGCGTCGTGATGGCGATTCGGTTGGCGCAAAAGTGAGTGTCGTGGCAACCGGTGTTCCTGCAGGGCTCGGTGAACCCGTGTTCGATAAGCTGGATGCGGATATCGCAGGAGCGCTGATGAGCATCAATGCCGTTAAGGGCGTCGAAATTGGTTCAGGCTTTGAAGTGGTCAGTCAGCGTGGCTCTGCACATCGCGACGAGATTACACCCAGCGGCTTTCAATCCAATAATGCAGGCGGCGTGCTTGGTGGCATATCGACCGGTCAGGATATTCTTGCAAGTATGGCGCTTAAACCGACATCAAGCATCACGCAGCCTGCCAACACCATTGATACGAGCGGCGAGGCGCGTGAAGTGGTGACCAAGGGTCGTCATGACCCCTGTGTTGGTGTGCGCGCAGCACCGATCGCAGAAGCCATGCTGGCGCTGGTGTTGATGGACCACCTGCTGCGCCATCGCGGGCAGAACCAGGATGTTGAGGTGTCGCCCCCATTTATCCAGTAGGGTAGTCCGCGTTTTTGCGGAGCAGTTGGATAAACGCCTCCCCGGCATTAGATAACGTTCGATTCACATGGTGGATCACCCCGAGGGTGCGCTCTATCGGCGCATGCTGGATATCCAGCACGGTGATTTCATCATCCAGCATGGTCTTCGGTAGCACGCTCCAGCCAAGGCCCACGCCAATCAGCATCTTGATGGTTTCCAGGTAATTGGTCGACATGGCCACGTTCAGTTCGACGCCCTTTTCATCAAACATGCCTTTAACGATGCGGCCCGTAAACGTGGTCATATCGGGCAGGATGGCCGGGTAATCTGCCAGCGCGTTCACGTCGAGCCCGCTGTCACGGCGTAGCGGATGATCACTACCGGCAACAAAAGCGAGTTCATCTCGCCAGATGGGTTCGGTACGAAGACGTTCGTGCGCCTGGGGGGCGAGGGTCACGATTGCCATTTCAAGCTCTCCCTGCACGATGCGCTCATGTGCAACCTCTGAATCCATGAAATGCAGATCCAGGGTGACGCCGGCATGCAGTGCACTGTACTGCCGAAGAATCGCAGGCAGGCGCCAGAGGCCCACGTGATGACTGGTGGCAAGCGACAGCTGACCGGATACGTCGCCAGACAGGTTGCGAATGGCCCGGCGGGTATCCTCGATCTGCTGCAGGATGCCGGAAGCGCGCTTTTCCAGTTCCACCCCGGTCTGCGTTAATCGGACAGTGCGGCCGATCCGGTCGAACAACTTGCCATCCAGCTGATGCTCAAGCAGCGAAATGCGCTTGCTGACCGCCGGTTGGGTGAGGTGCAGCTTTTCAGCGGCCAGCGAGAAGGAGCCGGTTTCGGCAACCGCAATAAATGCCTTTAGCCCATCAACATCCATTTCCAGGATTCCCCAGTTTCATTCAATCAATGAAAAATATGAATTTGTGTAATAGTACTACGGTCAATACAATGCGCTCCACAAGTTATCGAGGTACCCCAAAATGAGTGATTCAAAGGTCAATGTCGCGATTGTCGGCGCAACCGGTGCAGTCGGTGAGGTCATGCGTGAGATCCTGGAGCAGCGCAAGTTTCCAGTTGAAAATCTGCACCTGCTTGCCAGTGAGCGCTCTGCGGGTACCCGCCTGCAATACGGCGGCAAATCTATTGTTGTTGAGGACCTGGCTACCTTTGATTTCAGCAAGGTGCAGATCGGTCTTTTCTCTGCCGGTGGGTCGATTTCGGCGGAATTTGCGCCTAAAGCTGCTGAGGCGGGCTGTGTTGTGATCGATAACACCTCACACTTCCGCCGTGATGAGGACATTCCGCTGGTCGTGCCCGAAATCAACGCCCACAGGATCCCTGACTATACAAGCCGGGGCATCATTGCGAATCCGAACTGCTCCACCATCCAGATGCTGGTTGCGCTGCACCCGATTCACCAGGCTGTGGGGATTACCCGTATTAATGTGGCGACCTACCAGGCCGTATCCGGTGCTGGTAAGCGCGCTGTGGAAGAGCTTGCCACCCAGACGGCGAAGCTCCTGAACGCGCAGCCCTTTGAAGCCGAGGCCTTCCCGAAGCAGATCGCCTTCAATGCACTGCCGCAGATCGGTGATTTCCAGGAAAATGGCTATACCCTTGAAGAAATGAAAATGGTCTGGGAGACCAAGAAGATCTTCGAGGACGATTCAATTGAAGTGAACCCGACCTGCGTCAGGATTCCCGTATTTTACGGGCATTCCGAGGCGGTCCACATCGAAACCAGGGACAAGATCAGCGCCGCAGACGCAAAAGCCCTCATGGCTGAGATGCCGGGCGTTGAGCTGGTTGATGATCCCACCAACCATGGATTTCCCACCCCGGTAACCGACGCCTCCGGAACCGATCCCGTCTTTGTGGGCAGGGTAAGGGAAGATATCTCCTCCGAAAACGGCCTTAACCTCTGGGTAGTTTCCGATAATGTGCGTAAGGGCGCGGCCCTTAACAGTATACAAATTGCCGAAGTTTTGCTAAAACATCTGTAATAAGCGATACTTAACGCAACTATTAGAGATCGTTTCGAGGTTCTACCGACAGGTTAGTGATAACCTGCGGTTTTTTGTATTGAGCCTCTCGAACTGAGCGATTTCTTTCTTCGACGGTCAATTTTGGCCGATTTGTCGCGGGTGTCGGGGCATAAGACAGAGGGAGAAGAATGATAAAGAGGCTTGTTTGGCTGATTGCGGTAGTCATTGCTCTCTCTTTCCAGCATGCGGCTATCGCGGTCGGTCTCGGAGATATCGAGCTTAATTCTGCGTTAAACCAGCAATTTAACGCAGAAATTGACCTGACCAACACCGGAAACCTCGAAACCAACGAGGTCCTTCCCAATCTCGCAGCCCAGGATGATTTCGATCGCGTTGGTGTCGAGCGTATCTATGAGCTCACCGACCTGCGTTTTGAGGTGAAGGTGCGTGATGACGGTACCTACTATATCCACGTTCGCAGCAGCCGCCCCATTGTCGAACCATTCCTGAACTTCATCGTTGAAGTGATCTGGCCCACGGGTCGCATCCTGCGTGAGTACACCGTCCTGCTAGATCCGCCCATTTATGGCTCGGACGGGGTTGAAGAAATTGACACTGCCGAGGCAAGTGAGCCCGCCAGTCAGTCTTCGGGCAGGCAGTCAGATCGACGTCCGATCCCAACGGCCCCGCAGGTATCCGATGGCCGCACTGAAGGTGTAGTAACCCGAGACGATGAGTACGGCATCACCGGTCCGGGCGATACCCTCTGGAACATTGCGCTCAAAGTTCGTCCAAGTGAAAGCGTTTCGGTACAACAGACGATGCTGGCACTGCAACGCGCCAATCCTGAAGCGTTCATCAACAACAACATTAATCTGCTCAAGGCCGGTCATGTCCTGCGGGTACCTGACCTGGATGAAATCAGGGCTGAAACCACTGAAGAAGCCATCGCTGAAGTTCGTGTGCAGAATGAAGAGTTTGCAGACTACAAAGATACAGGCGTAACCCAGCTTGATGCCCGCAGGGTCAGCAGCCGGGATGCGGACGCGCCAAGCTCGGATGACGACGGCGAACTTAAACTGCTGGCATCCGATCGAAGCAGTGGCACGCGCGCTGGTGAAGATACGGGCCGTGTACGTGCGCTCGAAGACGACCTCGCGGTGGCAAGGGAAGACCTGGACCGTGCAAGGCGGGCCAATACCGAACTCAATGTCAGGCTTGATGATCTTGCAGGACAGGTTGAAACCCTGAACGAGATTGTGAAGCTCAAAGATGACCAGCTCGCTGCGCTGCGCGCGGAACTGCAGAAAATGCAGAGTGCAGGTGCAGCGGCCCCGGTTGCACAGGCCCCGGTTACCCAGGCTCCACAATCTGGTTCTCTCTTAACCAACCCGCTGGTGCTGGGTGGTGTCGGCGTGCTGCTGATCCTTGGTATTGCGGCCGCGCTGATCATGCGCAGGCGTGCCCAGCAGTCTGAAGACCTGGACGATGAAGAATTTACCCCGCTGCAACTCGCTGATGATGATGAGCCGGAGCTGAAGCTTGCAGCAGCAGATGATGACGAAGAGGGCGGCGAAGAAGGCGGTGAAGACGATGAAGATGTCTCGCCACAGACTAGCGATGTCATCGGCGAAGCAGAAATCTATATTGCCTACGGTCGATTCCCGCAGGCGATCAGCTTCCTGCAGAACGCGATTGAAGCAGAGCCCGAACGCGCAGATATCCAGTTGAAGCTGCTCGAGGTTTACGTCCAGACGGAAGATGCAACTGCATTCAACCTGCAGCTTGACCAGCTGAAGATGCTGGGCGATGACGATGCCGTCAACAAGGCGCTTGATCTGCAATCACAGATTCCGGGTGCAGCAGAAACAGCACAGGCATCGATGGATGCCACGATTATCAGCTCTGAACCGATCGAAGCGATTGCTGAGCCGGCAGACGACGATGACGACCTGAGTCTGTCGCTGGATGATGATGCAGACCTCTCGCTGGATGACGCACCGGAACTGTCACTCGACGATGACGATGGCGCCGAGCTCTCCCTCGACGACGATGACGACCTCTCGTTTGACCTCGACGACCTCGATGCTGAAACCGATGAGGATGACCTGGATCTCGGTGACGAACTCGATCTCGATGACGGCGAAGAGATGGATCTTGATCTCGACAGTGGCGGAGAAGAACTGTCTCTCGACGAGCAGATGGAGCTCGGTGACGCTGAACTTGATCTTGACCTTGATGCCTCTTTGGACGATGCAGCAGCGGAAGAAGATACGCTGGATCTTGGCGGCGACGATGAACTTGATCTCGACCTGGGTGAAGATGATCTCGACCTGGATCTGAGCGATGACCTGGATCTTGATCTCGATGATGATCTGGCGGCAACAACAGAACTGACCGCTGACGATGCGGTAGCGGCCGATGATGATGCGCTTGAGTTAGATCTTGATGATGACGGGCTCGACCTTGATCTTGATGATGACCTGGACCTCTCAGGTGATGATGATGGTCTGGATCTCGGTGGTGACGACGAACTCGACCTGGGTGGGGACGATGAACTCGACCTGGGTGATACGCTCGAGCTTGGCGACGCAGACGAGCTTGATCTTGGTGGTGAAGACAGCCTTGAGCTAGACGACAGCCTTGAGCTGGATGATGACGGCCTGGATCTGGACGACGGCGGCCTTGACCTGGACGATGACGGCCTTGATCTCGATGATGATGGCGCTATCGAACTTGACCTTGGCGATGACGACGACGATGCGCTGAATCTTGATGATTTTGCTGATGAGATTGGTGACGGCGAACTCGAAAGTGCGGATGACGATCTCTCGATCGATCTCTCAGGTGATGACGAGCTGGACCTCGGCGGCGACCTTGATCTCGACGACGACCTCGATCTTGATGATGAACTCGACCTCGATGACGACCTGGGTGAACTGAACCTGGATGAAGATGCTTCCTCCAAACTGGACCTCGCCAGGGCCTACGTCGAAATGGGCGATGCAGACGGTGCCAGGAGCCTCCTGCAGGAAGTTCTCAGTGAAGGCACTGAAGAAGATATCGCTGAAGCCAACGAACTGCTCGGCCAGCTGGACTGATCTCGCGGGGGTTAGCCCTTGTCAGGTGAAGAGCCAAGTGAAGGGCTAGGTGAAGAGCCAAGTGAAGGGCCAGGTGACGAGCCAACTGAAGAGCCACGTGTAGCCCCACGGGTAGCACTAGTACTGTCTTACAGCGGTGAGTCATTTCACGGCTGGCAATACCAGGGTGAAACCACACCCACCGTTCAACTCAAACTCTCAAAAGCGCTGGAAGTTGTTGCAACAGCGCCTGTCACTATTTTTTGTGCCGGGCGAACCGATACCGGCGTACACGCAACCAAACAGGTCGTGCACTTTGACAGTGAGGTAGAACGGCCTTCGAAGTCCTGGTTGATGGGCGCCAACGCACACCTGCCGGATAGCGTCTCGGTCACCTGGGCCGGATCTGTCACAGCTGACTTTGATGCTCGCCGCTCAGCGACCGCTCGACGCTACGTTTACGTTATCTACAACAGCCGTGTGCGCTCAGCACTCTTCCCACAGCATGTCACCCGCGAACACAGGCAGCTTGATGCGGCCCGGATGCACGAGGCAGCACAGGCGCTGCCTGGCGAGCAGGATTTCAGCGCGTTTCGTGCAGCAAACTGCCAGTCCCTGACCCCCATGCGCAATGTTCACAAGGTGTCTGTAACCCGTCGCGGTGACCTTATTGTTGTGGATATCACGGCTAATGCTTTCCTTCATCACATGGTGCGGAATATTGCAGGTACGCTGATGGACGTTGGTGCCGGCTTGTATGAACCGGCCTGGGTGAAGGAGTTGCTGGCAAAAAAGGACAGGACACTTGCCAGCAAGACCGCGCCACCCAATGGCCTTTACCTTGTGGATGTCCACTATCCGGAAACCTTCGGAATTCCTGCTGGACCCGTGATGCCGCACCTGCTGGGTGGGCTGGTCGGCAGTGAATAATCCCTTAAGCCGCGCGTTTGCATGACATGATTCTCTTTCATGACGTTGATGGCTGTCTAAATACCGCCGATGGCTCCCCGATTGGTTACAGCGACGCTGAACTGACATCGGCACACCGGGACGATCTTGCAGAGCTCGGAGCGCTCGTTAATGCGAGCCCGGTAGATCATCTTGTCCTGAACACCGGCAGGATATTTGAAGACACCCGGTACCTTTGCGACGCGATTGGCTCAGACAAGCTGAAGTATGTGCTGGTTGAACATGCCACCGCCCTCTGGGATGTGCACGACGAGAAACAGATTGACCTGCTCGATCTTGCCAGCACCCATAACCTGCCTGAAGTGCATCATGCGGTTGCGACCATAGAGAAGGTGCAGGAACTGGTGAACTGGTACCGGCATGAAGGCAAAGCGTTACTGTCAGCACGTCTCGGGCTGGCGTCACCGATTGAGATCGAGGGTAATCAGCAGGGCAACCTCACAATACCTGTTCCAATGGCGCTGGACGGGGACAACCTGCTGGAAACACTGAAGCAACTGCTTGAAGCGCATCACCTTTTTGAAGACGTCGCTTTCTCATACCACCACAGCCGCCCGGAGCGCTTCATCGATGTCATGGGCGCAGCTGACAAAGGTCTCGGTGTAGAAATGATTGTCAGGCTCCTGGGCGGTGATATCGAGCGTACTGCAGCGATAGGCAACGGTCTTAACGATCTGCCCATGCTGGAGAAGGTCGGCATGCCGATCTGTCCTGCTAACGCGGAAGTAGAGGTGTTGGAATACTGTTCAGCGCGGGGCACTGTTTCCGACCATGGTTTTCTCGTCGCCACACGCAGCTGGTTGACGCAGTTGACCAGCTGATACCTCATTGCGTTATCATCAGCCGCTTGAAGTATCCATCTCTATAAAACGCATCAGTCGATAAACATCCACCGGATGTTGGCGGACTGCTGCGCCCCCTCCCAAATAAAGCAAAACATGAGAGATGGAATGATGAATCCCAAGATTATTGAAAACATGGCGTTGCTCGTCGCAGGTATCGAGAGCACGAGCCGGGCTGGCACCATATCCCAGGACCTGGACGCACTCGGTATTGAGGCGGAGCGCAGTGGCCTCGCCCACCAGCTGAAACATAAGCGCAGCACTACACAATTCCTGGCGCTCCTCTGGAATTGGTCCAGCGAAGAGGACTTCCCCATTATGGCAGCCATGGAGGTCACCTCTTTTAAGGGCCAGCCAGAGGGATGTGTGATGTATCGCTTCCCCACCTGTGACTACGCCTCAATTCCGATGCAGGGAGTGGCGCCTGACCTGGTTGAACCCTGGCCCGACATATTTGCGTGGTACCCGCTACCTGCCGCGGCGTTTACTACCACGTTTCGGCGTTACGATGAGTCTTCTGGTACTGGCGAGATCCTGATACCCCTTGCGGCTGGTGTGACACCGGAGCGGATAGAGCCGTAGATCAAAGAGAGTGTTCCTACCACAGTCTGACAACCGTGGTGGGTCATTGATGGGCAGGCGTGATCAGGTGAACATCTGCACAAACGCCGAGCGCGCATTGGTGTTGGGGAAGGGCGCCTCGGGTATCTCACATCCAAGAAAACTGCAGAGCGGCGGCCAGCCTTCCTCCACTTTGTAAACGAGTAGCCCTGATTCGTTGCCTTCGAAGTGTGCCTTTACGGACGCGATATGTGATTCATAAACGCTGATCGCATGAGCTCGATCTTCGAACCTGTCGTCAAAAGACTGCTCCAGGACGACCTTCCTTGCCATCTGCATCGCACCCTGTATTTCTGCGGGTGTTCGTTCCGGGTGGATCATTGCTTCATACAGGGTTGCCTTGAAGCTGTCGTACCAGGCGTCCGGATCTCTCACCGTTAATATGACCTTTGCATTGGGATAAGCTGCCAACAACTCTTTCCAGTAGAAGCAGGCAGGGCTGTCTACGGTTGCTTTGTATTCGCTGAACAGCGACTGCCAGTCGGGCAGCTGTTCTGTCACCGTCAGCCAGGTTGCCACGTGGTCAGGCCGCTGCAGGACTACCTCGCCGTGATAGCAGGGGTTGTATCCCAGGTGCTCAAGAGCCTGCCTGAGCGAGTAGGTTCCTGTGCGGGAAAACCCAGCGCCGATAATCTGCATGCCGCTCCTCGATACAACCTGTTTACGTCGTATTCAAATTAGCGTTGAAAATACATCGTGAATACGCTTTTTTCAAGAAACATCGTAAATAAGTTGTTTTTGAGGTGTGGTGACACTAGAGTGCCGATCAGTGCCATGAAAGAAGAATCGATGACTGAGACCAGCTTCACTCGCCTTGCAAAGTACAACAAGGGTAAAAAGACGCTGCAGGCGATCCAGGACGCGATCTACGAGCTGATACTTGAAGGTGGCCTTACTGCCGCCAGCCAGGACTCCATTGCCTCACGCGCAAAAGTGACCCAGGGGGCGGTGAGGCACTACTTCCCAACAAAAGATGAAATGCTCCAGGCGTTTTTTATGAGCGGTCTTGAGCGGATGCGCTTTACCATCGAAGAGAAGATGAACGACCCCTTGCCTGATCAGCGTGATCAGTTGCAAGAAGTCGTCTCAGCACACCTCGACAGCATTATCAGCACACAGGAAGTCTATTTCTTTGAAACTGCCGCCTATTTTGCACGCAACGATGACTTCCAGGAGAAACGGCGTGCGTGGTACGAGACGCTCGATGCCTACTTTTCCAAGCTGATCAGGCAGATAAATCCGCATTGGAAAAAGAAGCGCGCTGAGCAAGCAACCTACCAGGTACTGACACTCATCATGGGTGGCTGGATTACGCTTGGCGAGTCGCGAGTCTTAAGGGAGCATCAGAAAACTGCTGAACTGAAACAAGGCCTGGTCGACGGCGTGATGCAGTTGATCAGTGACGATGGCTAGTTGGGGCCCGCTTCGAGCAACGTGGTGAAATCAGGAATGACCGCATCAGCGATGTGCGCCTGGGTTGCGCTGCTCGTTACCCAGATGGTTTTCATACCGAGCGCGGCTGCAGGTACTACATCCCTCTCGTAGCTATCCCCAATCATCGTCGTTGCCTGGACGTCGGCGCCCGAAACCCTGAGAGTATGCTCGAATATCTTCCCTGCGGGTTTGTTGATACCGATATCCGAGCTGAACACCATGTGCTCGAAACATTCAGTAAGCTCAATTGATTCGAGGTAGGCGCGCCAGTTTTCGCTGTCAGACCAGAGGTTGCTGAGCAGAACCAGCTGGTATTGCGTTGAGAGCTGGCGAACTGTCTGCTGCATACGATCGGCCACGCTGCCCAGTTCGTGGGCAGCGATTACCCGGGTCAGTAGCTCACGTTCCTGCGGGTCACTACATAACTGACCAACCGTTTCACGTACACCCTGAAAGTCGAGGTCATGCTGGCCACCGTCATAAAGCTGGCTGAGCCGCGCTACTGCCTCGTTTACTGCTTCGCAAACGCTCTGCGGATGCATTGCCTTGCCGCCGAGTAGCTCATAGGTAGCAAAGAAGTCCTGCGAATCATCGAGGCGATCATGTTCGAACATGAAGGTACCGTTCATGTCGAGAAAGAGCGTGGTGGTTCCCCTGGCGATGACGCCGGTTTTCATGACACTCTGCATAGTTCAAGGATGCCCCTCGTGTCTTCGAAGCCATCGATGATGTGATCTGCATCCGCAAGCTGGTCCGGCTCGATGTACTTGTTCCTGACACCGATGACCTTCATGCCGGCGTTCTTTGCTGCCGTGATACCAAACACGGAGTCTTCAAACACCACGCATTCGCCGGGTGCAGCGCCAAGTTCGCTGGCGGCGGTGAGATACATATCGGGTGCCGGCTTAACCTTCGTTACACCCGGGTGGTCGCTGCAGACGATGCTTGAGAAATGTGACTTCCAGTTGCGCGGTTTCAGCTTGGCCTGGCACTCTTCTTCCGGTGAGTTTGTCGCCAGTCCGAGCCTGCTACCGTGGCGGGTGAGGGTGGCCAGCAGGGTTTCAACACCGGGGAAGTCGACGATGGCATCCCGATTTGCCTGTAACCAGCTGCGCCTTCGGATAATGAACTCATCAACTGAAAGATCGATATCTTTCAGCAGCGCGGTACCTGATGTTCTCGTGTCCTGGTTCAGGAACGTTCTATGCTCCTCGATACCGTAGCGCTTGTTAAACGGTTCGAGCACGGCACGTGCTGCCTGAAGGTACAGGTCTTCGATGTCGATCAGGGTACCGTCGAGGTCAAAGATAATGGCTGGCGCCAGGTTGTCCATTCGCGTTTCACTTCTTCGCGTGGGCGGATTCAGATTTGCTATAGTCGCCCAGTCTTACGTTGGACAGCTTTACATTGACAGTTTTACATTGGAGAAGCGCAAATGCGACGTTGGGGTCACAGATATATCGATGTGCAAACGGGTACCGTCCTGGATACCTGGTTCCCGAGAGCTAACACACAGACGCCGCGCGGCTGTTTTGCGCAGAAGTGTGGGCTGATCAAATCCGACTTCGTTGAGGTTGAGTGTGATGTAGAAGCCGCACCGTCCTCGATTGAAGACGTTTACCTGCGACTGCATCTACTTTCTGAGTGCCAGTTCAGGCCCAACGAGATTAACCTCGACGGCATCTTTGATCACCTGACCAACGTGGCCTGGACATCAGCCGGCCCGGTTCTGCCTGAGTGGGTGGATATGTTGCGTAGTGAACTGGCTGGGGATAATCAGCATCTCACTGTGTTCTCGCTCGATAAGTTTCCGCGCATGATTGATTACGTCGTACCCCCGGGGGTCAGGATTGGCGACCCGGATCGCGTCCGCCTGGGCGCGCACCTGTCACCTGGCACAACGGTGATGCACGAGGGTTTTGTGAACTTCAACGCAGGGTCTATCGGCGCTGCAATGATCGAAGGAAGGGTGACACCGGGTGTGATCGTGGGAGAAGGTTCTGATGTGGGTGCCGGTTCCTCCATCATGGGTACGCTGTCAGGGGGTGGCAAACAGGTAAATGCGGTTGGCGAGCAGAGCCTCTTAGGCGCTAATGCCGGGATCGGTATTTCACTCGGAGACCGCTGCGTGGTTGAAGCAGGTCTGTACGTTACAGCGGGCACCATCGTAAAGGTGTCAGATGGCAGCTTTGTTAAGGCGCGTGATCTGTCTGGTGCTAACGGCCTGCTGTTTCGTCGTAACAGCAAGACCGGTGGTGTTGAGGCGATCAGTTCAGATGGTGTGAACTGGGGCGGTCTCAACACCGCGCTGCATGCAGATGACTAATTTCCGGTGTCGGTAGCCGCGGAATATTCGGCGGAGGTGATGAATTCGCCGAAGGTTTCACACCAGACGATGACCGTGTTGTAGTTGGCGGGATCGATGCCCTCCGGTATTGAAACAGCGAAGTTCTTGAACGTCGTGACCATGCCGACCTGCACCATACTCGACTTAAGCGCGTTAAAGTCCGCCTCGGTCTCGACAAAGGACGGCGAGAAATAGAGCCGATAGTCAGGGCCCGGGGCAATCTCACCCATCAGCGTCACCGTCGAATTGCTGATGGAGACCTCACCTTCACCCCAGTGCAGGAAATCGCTATCCGCGAGATCACGCCGGAAAGTCGCTGTGTATTCACTTTGGGCCGCGTTCTCCGTCAGCACGGCAACATCCGGTGCGTCTGGCGCGATCAGTATCGGTAGTGAAAAGATACCAGCCGCGAATCCAATCACGACGGCAATGGCGTGTGTTACAAGGAGTGTAAGTATTGTTTTCATATAACACGGATACCGGACAAACGGGTTTGTTACAGATTTAACCAGAAATTCGGTGAGAAAAAGGAGAGGGCAGTTGCCTCAGCCAGATAACAGCGATCAAACTCCCGATGCTGACATCGCCGCTGTGATGTCGGAGTCAGAACAGTGGCTCGAGATCATGTCACTCGAGTACAAAAAAGTTGTCGATGTTTACCTCGATATCAAATCACCTCACGCCTACCTTGCTGTCAGGCCGTCACTGCAACTGGCGCGGGACTATTTTGTCCGGGTGAACTTCCAGCCTTATACGCTGAGTTATGCAGCGCTGGGTGTTTCCGAATCGGTGGAACCTGATATGAAACGACGTCCTGCTTCTGCGGCAGCTGATCGTAAGGCGCGGATGTATTACGCAGCAGCGAGGCAGTATGCAAGGCTGCAGTCGTTGCCGTTCAGAACGCCGCATCGACTGCTTGATTCTGGTGCGGCCAACAAGACGTTCCTCTATGCCAAACACCAGGGGCTGGAAGTGCCTTTCATCATGCGGGTTTACGTTGAAGGCTGGGGCAGTGGCTGGCGTGGCTATGAGCTGGAGTCTATCGATCAGTTACGAGGCACACTCGAAGACGTTGGCGCCAGCCTTGACGGTTATGACGAGTTCATGGCGCCGGGTGGGCAGGCGGAGACAGAACTTGCGGCGTCCATGCAGCAAGCTGAAGCCGCAGGTTTTGCCGGCGTACCTCATTATGTGATGGACGACGTTGAGTCCGGGCGTCAGCTTGGTTTATTTGGTCGGGAGCACCTTGCACTTATCAGGGAAAAACTGGGCAATGAAGGCCTTGCGCGTCGTGCCGACGTACGCCCGGATTTTTCTCATGCGTGGCGAGGCTGACCCGACTCGACAAGGCTGCCCACGCCTTTACATCGCCTGCTCGCCGGACTCCTCCGGTTTATCGCGGTACTTCTCAAACCAGGCCAGGATGTTGTCCACCTTCGCAATCAGCTGTGAAGGTCGAGCGTAAATCGAGTGAGAGGCCTCGGGTATCCTCACCAGCATCGTGTCGATACCCCGCAGCTTAAGTGCGTGGTAGTACTGCTCGGATTCGGCCATGGGAGTTCGGAAGTCCATTTCCCCGGTAATGAGCATGGTCGGTGTGCTGACGTTACCCACCAGTGACAGGGGTGACCGGCGCCAGTATTCATCGACGTCTTCCCACGGCGGCGTGTCGAACCAGTACTGCGATGCAAACGCAGTCAGGTCGGCGTAAAGCACTTCACTGATCCAGTTGATAACGGGTTTTGCAGCGGCAGCGGCCGCAAACCTATCTGTATTGCCAACAATCCACGCCGTCAGTACGCCGCCACCTGAACCACCGGTGACAAACAACTGGTCTTCGTCTATGTATCCGCGCGAGATCACCGCATCAACTCCCGTGATCAGGTCGTGGTAATCATCGCCGGGGTAGTCGCGGTTAATCTTGTTGCCGAACTCAAGTCCGTAACTGGTTGAACCACGCGGGTTGGTATAAAACACGACGTAACCGGCTGCCGCAAATAGTTGTATCTCTGAAGAAAACTGCGGACCGTATGCGGTATGCGGGCCGCCATGAATTTCGAGAAGAAGTGGATACTTTTGTGCCGGATCAAAGTCAGGCGGGAAGGCCAGCCAGCCTTCGATTTCGAGTCCATCGCTGGATTTCCAGGTCAGCTGCTCAATAGGCGAGATCTGCCGCTGGTTGATGAGGTCGCTGTTGAGGTCGGTCAGACGTTCAGGTTTGTCTGAGCCTTTGCCGTAACCTACATCGGCCGGTCTGTCGGGTCGTGAGTAGTTAAAGGCATATGCGCCGTTTGTCGATACGCTGAATGTGCCGGAGGTATATGGTCGACCGACGGTAGCGCCTCCAACAAGGTTGGTAAGGGGAGTCACTTTCCCCTTGAGAGACAGCGTCGCCAATACTGTATGACCGCGGTCGTCGTAGGAGACCAGCAGGTCATTACTGTCCCGCCAGGTTGCCTTGCTGAAATGTCGATCAAGATCCTCCTCTATGACAGTGCTTTCGCCTGTGGCGAGGTTGAGAATGTAGACGTCCGCATGACGAAAAGCGTTGCGATTATCTGGTACCCCTCGATACACCAGTTTTTTACCGTCCCGGGAGAATTCAGGCGAATAGTCCTGGCCCGGGCGGTCAACCAGCCTGGTGAGTGAGGCATCAGAGACGTTGACTGACCAGATGTCAGCACCCTCGAGGTTGAGTTCAAAGTCGTCATTGCGGTTTGCTGAAAAAGCGATCTGCTTGCTGTCCGGGGACCAGGACAACTGGCCGCCATGATGAAAATCACCGGATGTTAACTGGCGCGGCGTACCACCCTCAGCAGGGAGAACAAAAATGTGTGAGAAGCCGTTTTTGAGGAAGCCGGCGCCATCAGCCTTGTAGTTCAAGCGATCGATCACCTTGGCTGGGGGTGCCCAGGTTGCCCCCTCGGGTGCTGCGGGTGGCTTGGCGAGTTTGGGTGCTTCCGATTTCACCAGGCTGCTGTAGGCAATCATGTTGCCATCAGGTGACCAGGCGATATTGCCGGGAGAACTGGGCAGCTGTGAAAGTAGTGCTGTCTGCTGACTGTCCAGCCAGAGCACATGCAGTTCAGCGCCATGGATACCAGCGTTGGTCACGTAAGCGAGACGTGAACCGTCCGGTGACCAGCGTGGACTCGAGAAGTTTGATACGCCTGACAGCAGCGGTCGGTGATTGTCGTCGCCATCTGAATCGATCATCCAGATGTTGCTGCGGGTTGCATCCTTCATGATGTCCATGCTGCGACGGACATAAGCGATGCGTGAACCATCTGGCGAGATTCGCACATCGGTGGCGACTTCGAGCTGGAATACGTCTAGGTTTTCGAGAGGTTTGGCTGAGACGATTGTCGGGATCAGCAGTAGGCAAAGAAAAAGGGGCTTGTTCAACGGATATCCTGATTGGGCTTTAGAATCTGGGCGAAATCATGCACTGCCCAACCAGGTGTGTCCAACTACAGCCTGGTGAAGCCGTCCACGGTGTTACCCATAAGCCGCATCAGCACGGATTTGAACAGGGGCACATTGACCCCGGCGTTGATCGCGGGTGTGTGGACAAAATTGGGAGCATTGTTGATTTCGAGCATCTTCACCTCCCCGGATGCCTGGAAAATCAGGTCAACACCAAGAATGAGGTAGGTTGATTCGTCAGAAGCCTGCACGACGTCATCAAAAAGCCCTGCGATGTCCTGAAGCAGTCCGAGTGATCGGGCATAGAACTTGTCATAGTACTGGTAACGCCGGAAGGCGAGGAGTTTGACCCCGGCATCGGCTCGCTCGTACCCCGCATGGTCAATCTGTACGCTGTAATCCGTGCTCGATGGGTCATAGATCGGCGCATGGATTACCAGAAAACCGTTGTCATAAAGGTAGGCAGCACCATCTGCAATCACAACATAGAGACGCGCGGTAAACTTCCTGCCTTCGATGAGCTGAAGGTCCTCGACACCCGCCTGCACAATGTAGTTGTCGGGCAAAGTGGTTCCACCAAGTGCGTCGCTGCTGACACAGAACATACCCCTGCCTGCAGTACCAAGCGGGTTTTTCAGGAACCAGATATCAACCCGGTCGGGGTGTGCAATTGCGTCATCGATCGTTTCAAACGTGGCTGGGGCATGTTCTGTTAATCCACGCTGTATGAGCTCTCTGGCCAGTAGTTTCTTGTTGGCAAGCGGATTTGAAGCTGTCCGCGGTACGAGTTTCAGCACGCGGGCATCTGCCGGACATTCGCTCAGGTCCGGGGCAGATCTATCGAACGTATCCCAGAAGGTAAACCACAAATGTCCGTCGGGTTGGAGCACCGCCGGGTCCGTCTCTTCAATCGCCTGCTGCCATATAGGTGAGGCGCGGTTGATCCTGACGGGCAGACCGTTGATTTCACCTGGAGCTGAATTTGACGTCATCGGCGGTGCTGCTTCCTCTCGCCCTGTATGTGCTGACCGGCTGAGCATCTCATGAACATCTCATGGACATCGCAAAAGTACCCTCACTGGATGAGCCTGGCAAACAACATCGTCCATGCTGGCAGCTGTGTTGGAGTAAGCCCTGTGCTAGACTCGCGCCGATTTTCACGACATCAAATGCAACCGAAACCGATGGGCAGAACCCGGGTCAAGATATGTGGTCTCACAAACCCTGCAGATGCAGCCATGGCTGTGCAGATGGGGGCGGACGCGCTCGGGTTTAACTTCTTCGAGGGGAGTGCACGGTACATCTCCCTGGATGCCGCCATTGAGATGGTCAGCAGTATGCCTGCATTTGTATCGAGGGTGGGACTCTTCGTGAATCCGAGCGAGGCCGATGTTGAGCGCGTGCTGAACGCTGTGAGGTTTGACCTGCTGCAGTTTCACGGTGATGAGTCACCCGGTTTCTGCGAGTCATTTGGCTACCCTTACATTAAGGCCATCAAAGGCGAGTCATCGGAACATATCCTCGAGATGGCGGCTCGCCACACCAAGGCCCGGGCCCTGCTCATCGATGCGTTTGGGCCATCCGGCTTTGGTGGGACAGGCGAGACCTTCGACTGGAACCTGATTCCGAATATGGACAAGCAGCTTATCCTCGCAGGCGGCCTGTCCCCGGACAATGTTGCTGACGCGATCAGGCAGGTCCAGCCCTTTGCGGTGGACGTATCTACCGGTGTCGAGGTGTTGACCGATAAGCGCAGCAAGGACACCTCGCGCATGCAGGCCTTTTTTGATGCGGTACAGGCTGCCTGACTGCCGCATCCTGGTATCGATCACGTCGCACACAAGGTGGCCAGTCGGCACCAGATCAGTACACTGCCCAACATTATCTGAACCCGGAAAAGAACTTGGCTGAGATCGCTCTCGAAGCAGAAACGCTGGATGACTGGATCACACTGATCGAGTCGCGCCATCCCGGCTGGGATCTTGGCCTCGAGCGTGTCACGGAAGTTGGCAAACGGCTTGATGTCCTGAAGCCGGCGCCTCAGGTCATCCTTGTTGCCGGTACCAATGGCAAGGGGTCGACCTGCGAATACCTGACCGGGCTTTCGATGAAAGCAGGGTTGACCGTCGGGACTTCCACGTCACCGCATTTTCGTCGTTTCAACGAGCGAATCAGGGTAAACGGTGTTGAGGTGGACGACGATGTCATCATCGCCGCTTTCAGCGAAATAGAGGCTGCACGAGAAGAAATCAGCCTCAGCTATTTTGAATTTTCCACGCTGGCGTCCCTGGTTGTCTTCAAGCATCAACAGGTGGACATTGCCGTACTTGAGATTGGCCTTGGCGGCCGCCTTGATGCAATGAACATCGTTGACCCGGATGTATCTGTTATCACATCGATTTCAATGGACCACGAGAGTTGGCTTGGCAATGATCGAGAACTGATTGCGGTAGAAAAGGCCGGCATCATGCGCGCGGGTATCCCTTGCATTCACGCGGACCGTAACCCCACTGCAAGCATGTTCACAGCTGCCGAAGATCACGGCGCGATGCTGAAGCTGATCGGGAAAGCGTTCGATTTTGAAGATGGCGCCCTTAATCTCAGCGGCAAGCACATCTCGCTTAAGAGTAAACCCAAACTGCCGCCCGAGAGTTTTGCAGCAGCCTGCCAGGCGATGAGCGAACTGGGCTACACCTTCACAACTGAAGACCTGAATGACCTCCTGCAGCACACTACCATGACCGGCAGGAGCCAGGAGCTGCAGCTGCATTGTCCCGTGATTCTTGATGTAGCCCATAACCCCGCCGCAGCCGAGCGACTCGCGGAAAACCTTGAGGGCAGGGCGGTGCAGGGCAACGTTGTTGCTGTGGTCGGCATGTATGCGGACAAGGACATGGCTGGTGTACTCGGCGCACTGACGCCGAAAATCAAGACCTGGCACCTCTCAGACCTCGATGAGGCGCGTGGTGCACCAGCAGCCGATATCCAGGCCGTTTTGTCTGAGATTTCTGCAGTGAAATCACACACCTATGCTAAGATTAGCGACGCAATGAAGGCAGCAATCGACTGCTGCGGGAGCGAAGATATGCTGGTGGTCTTTGGCTCATTTCCGGTAGTGGCGGGTGCCCTGCAATTCATTGAAGACCAGGCAAAACCGCAATAGCCCAGAACCAGAGGTTCGAAACGCCCTTGGACGGCAAGCTCAAACAACGCGTCACCGGTGCAGTCATCTTAACCTCGCTGGCTGTTATCCTGATCCCGGTGTTGCTCGACGGTAACGAGCAGGAACGCCAGGAGATCATCAACCAGATTCCCGAACCACCACGCATCGACCTCGATGATGTCACCGTGGAGGAGATCACCGCGCGCATGGAAGAGATGGAGCGAGCCAGTGAAGCCCGCTTGCCCCAGGAAGTCGTTGATGAAACCGATTACGAGGAAGCGGACGACTTTATCCTCGATAAAAACAGTATCCCGGTAAGCTGGAGCATCCAGCTCGCCAGCTTCAAGAACAAGGACAACGCCACCCGACTGCGAGCGCAACTGCGTGAGAAGAACTATCGCTCGTACATCCTGCATGGCATCAGCAATGATGAGGATGTCTACCGCGTGTTTGTGGGGCCGATGGTCAGCAAAGAATCCCTTGCGGAACTGGGTGACGAGATCGAAGCGTCAATGAAACTGAAAGGTCGCATCGTTCGATATGACATTGCTGAAGACCCGGATCAGCTTGGAGGCTAGGCCACGATAGATGGCAATGTTGTCGACAGTTGACTGGTTGATTATCGCGGTACTTGGCATCTCGACGCTGCTGAGTATCCGCCGAGGCTTTGTTAAGGAGGCGTTGTCCCTGCTGACATGGATTGCCGCGGTGGTGGTAGCAAGGCTGTTCGCCAGTGAGTTTGCAGTGTTGCTTGAGAACCAGATTGAAACAGCCTCAGTTCGAATGGGCGCAGCTTACTTCCTGTTGTTCTTTGGCACCTTGATTGTAGGCAGCCTGGTCAACCAGATCGTTGGCGAGCTCATACGGATTACCGGGCTTGCAGGTGCAGACCGCTTTCTCGGTATGTTCTTTGGTCTTGCGCGGGGTTCATTGATCGTGCTGGTAGCGGTTGCTGCATTACACTACCTCGCGCCGGTGAAGCAGGACACCTGGTGGCAGGAATCCCAGCTGATCCCACACATCGTGGTGATGATCGAAGAACTCGGTCCACTATTGTGGGAGCAGGGCGAACAATTGATACAACAGAACGCGTAGCTGGTTGTGACAACCGGTCACCTTCAAACTTAAGGAACACAAGATATGTGTGGAATAGTAGGTGTTGTTGGTAAACAGGAAGTGGGTTACGAGCTCTACGATGCACTCACCGTCCTGCAGCACCGCGGCCAGGATGCGGCAGGTATCGTTACCTGTGATGGTGACACCCTGAATCTGCGCAAGCACAACGGCCTCGTACGCGACGTGTTCCGACAGCAGCATATGGACCTGCTCAAGGGCAGCATGGGGATTGGCCACGTTCGTTACCCGACTGCCGGTACATCCAGCTCGGCGGAAGCCCAGCCGATGTACGTGAATTCCCCATTTGGTATCTGTCTTGCCCACAACGGTAACCTGACCAATGCAGACGAGCTGAACGAGGACCTGTTTCGAACCGATCGGCGGCATATCAATACCAATTCAGATTCAGAAGTGCTGCTGAATGTGTTTGCACATGAGTTGCAGAATGTTTCCGGCCTGCGCACCACACCTGATGAAATTTTTGGTGCCGTTGAGCGTGTGCACAAGCGTGCGGTCGGTGCGTACGCAGTAGTTGCTCTGATCACTGGTTACGGGATCCTTGGCTTCCGCGACCCGCAGGGGATCCGGCCGCTCGTATATGGCAGGCGCGAGACGGCTGCAGGTTATGAATACATGATCGCATCGGAGTCGGTCGCATTAAGCGTGCTCGGTTACGAGATTGTTGCGGACGTTAAGCCCGGTGAGGCGGTCTATATTGAAATGAACGGACAGGTACACACACGGCAGTGTGTTGAAGCCAATACCTACAGTCCGTGTATTTTTGAGTATGTTTACCTGGCGCGCCCGGATTCTGTGATTGACCAGATCTCGGTCTATAAGGCACGTCTCAAGATGGGTGAAAAACTGGCGGATCGAATCCTTGAGAAATATCCTGACCATGACATTGACGTTGTCATACCCATCCCGGATACGAGCTGTACCGCTGCGTTGCCCATGGCGCACCGGCTCGGGGTGAAATACCGCGAGGGTCTGGTCAAGAACCGATACATCGGCCGGACCTTTATCATGCCGGGCCAGAAAGAAAGGCAGACATCCGTTCGCCGCAAACTGAGCCCGATTGAACTCGAATTTCGTGGCAAAAACGTGCTGCTGGTGGATGATTCCATCGTTCGTGGGACAACCTCCAAGCAGATCGTACAGATGGCACGGGACTCAGGTGCCAACAAGGTGTATCTTGCCTCCGCTGCACCTCCAGTGCGTTATCCGAATGTGTACGGTATTGATATGCCTGCTGCGCATGAGTTTCTTGCGCACGGGCAAACCACCGAGGAAATTGCGGCGTACATAGGGGCAGACTGGCTGCTTTATCAGGAGCTGGATGACCTGATCGAGTGTGCAACCGGCATCAATCCTGAGGTTGAGCGTTTCGATTGTTCCGTGTTTGACGGCGAATACATTACCGGCAACATTGATGAAAACTACCTGTCGCGCGTGGAAGGTCTGCGCAACGACACGGCCAAAGCCTCGCAGCGAAAAGACGCCGAGGTGATTGAACTGCACAACCAGGGCTGAGTGCCGCGCAGAAACAAAACCAGGTAGAAACAAAACCTAAGAAGCACCAGGACAAGGAAGATACAGGCAAACTCATGCGCGATGTAATTGCAACGACCGTGGAACGTGTTGGTTCAGTTGTGCTGGGCAAGGAAGAGCAGATCAAGCTCTCCATCGCCTGCCTGCTCTCCCAGGGTCACCTGCTGATCGAAGATCTGCCAGGTATGGGTAAAACCACACTGTCTCACGCGCTCGCCAAGGTGTTTAACCTCAGCTACAACAGGATCCAGTTCACATCGGATATCCTGCCTGCTGACATCATAGGTGCACCCGTATACAACAAGGAATCCGGCAAGTTTGAGTTCCATCCCGGTCCGATCTTCAACCAGCTGATCCTGGCTGACGAAATCAACCGGACCACGCCGAAGAGCCAGAGTGCGCTACTCGAGGCGATGGAAGAACGCCAGGTCACCGTCGATGGTGAGACGCGGGCGCTGCCGGAACCCTTCTTTGTGATCGCGACCCAGAATCCCAACACTCAGGCTGGCACATTCCCGATGCCGGAAAGCCAGCTTGACCGATTGCTGATGCGTATCGAGCTGGGTTACCCGGATCCGATTGCAGAGCGAATCCTGCTTTCCGGTGAAGACCGTCGAGATGTGCTCGCGACACTGCCGGCAGAAATCAACCTGATCCAGTTAAAGGAACTGCAGGCGCAGTGCAAACAGGTAAAAGTTTCTGATGCGTTGCTCGACTATGCGCAGCGCCTGGTTGCGTACACCCGCCAGAGCAGTGAGTTTGCGTACGGGCTGTCTCCCCGGGGTGCCATGGCATTGCTGGCAAGCGCACGTAGCTGGTCATTCATGCATAACCGTAATCACGTTGTACCTGAAGATGTGCAGGCTGTGCTGCCTTCGGTTATTGAACACCGTCTGCGTGAGTCTGCAGACTTTGCAGGTCACGGCGCCTCAGCGTTGGCGCAGCGATTGTTAGCCAAGGTAGATGTAATCGGTTAGGTCACTGGGCAGGTTATGAGCGAAGTAGCAGACAGGCCAGACAACCAGCTGTTTCGTTCGGAAAGGTTCAACCGTTGGCTGGACCGGCGCATGCCACCCGCCGATTCGATCACCCTCGATCAGCGCAAGATCTTCATTATGCCGACCCGTATCGGCATGTATTTCGCCTTCCTGATCGTTGCCATGGTCATGGCGGGTATCAACTACCAGAACTCGCTGGTGTTTGCGCTGGCCTTCCTGCTGGCGAGCCTTTTTATGGTGGCGATGCTGCACACCTATCGAAACCTGTCCGGGCTGACCCTGTCTGCCGGTGGCGGGCGATCCGCATTTGCAGGCGAGGATGCCGAGTTCACGGTTGTCCTGACGCGGATGGGGGACAGGGTCTACGAGGCACTGTATCTCGGTTGGAATACCAAGCTCTTGAGCGAGGCTGATCTGGTCGAAGAAGAGGAAGTGCGAATCAAGTCTTACGTCGAAACCAAGAGGCGCGGGCGCCTGAATCCCGGTCGCATGTTGATTCAGACGTTTTACCCACTGGGGCTGTTTCGAGCCTGGAGCTGGGTGGATCTCGATATGCGCACCATCGTCTACCCTAGGCCGATCGCTGGCGGGACGTTGCCTTCATCCACCACAACCTCAGATGAAGAGGGTGAACTGGTGCTTCGCGAAGGTGCGGAAGACTTTTACGGGCTGCGGGAATACCAGCCTGGTGATCCGATTCGACATATTGCCTGGAAGGCTTACGCGCGTTCAGAGAAGCTGATTACAAAACAGTATGCCGCCTACGCGGACAAGCGCGTCTGGCTGGACTGGGATCACTTTGCCGGTCTCGACCGGGAGTCTCGCCTGTCGCGCCTGTGTCACTGGGCCGTGCAACTGCACGCCACCCATGACGAATATGGTCTGAAATTGCCTGGCCTCGAGATCCAGCCTTCGCGGGGTGATGATCATCATGAGTCCATCCTGACGGCGTTAGCGCTGTTCGAGTTACGGGAAGACTGATGCAGACGACGTACCAGGTCCCGAGAAACGCCCTTGCGCTGATGCTGCTTGCGCAGATTGCCGTGATTGCGCCGCACTTGCCTCGAATGCCTTATTGGTTGATTGCGATCTGTGCCGCCTGTATCGGCTGGCGCGTCATAGTCTACCAGGGGCGCTGGTCTTATCCAGGCCGATGGATGAAGGTCCTGCTGGTGTTTGGCGGTTTTGCGGGCGTTGGCTTCGGTTATGGTTCATTGCTTGGCCTGGAACCATGGGTAGCTATTCTCATCGTCGCCTTCGTGCTGAAGTTGCTCGAGATGCACCAGAAGAAAGATGCCTACACGGTCATCATCCTGGGCTACTTTGTAGCATTGACGGAATTCCTGTTCGAACAGTCGATTCCGTATACCCTGTACATGTATGCCTGCATTACGCTGATTACGGCATCGCTTGTCGCGCTGAACCAGACCAAGCGCAACCTTTCACCTAAGAAGACCGTGATTAAAGCATCGCAGATGCTGCTGCAGGCCATCCCGTTGATGGTTGTCCTGTTTGTGCTGTTCCCGCGCATTGCGCCGCTCTGGACTGTGCCGCTTGAATCCAACGTGGCAAGGACCGGGGTTTCCGACAACATGTCACCGGGCACCATTGCGGACCTGGTGCAGTCAGATGAGCTGGCTTTCCGTGCAACTTTTGATGGTGAGATTCCTGCCTACCGGGATCTTTACTGGCGGGGTCTGGTCCTGTCACGGTTTGACGGGACCTCGTGGCTGCAGGAACGTCCGGGTCTTTATGGCAGGACCATTATCAAGGGCGACAACCCGACGGGTTGGGAAGATCATCTGGAGTATGTTGGTGATCCGGTGGCCTACAGCATCATCATGGAGCCGACCAACCAGAACTGGATTTTTTCGCTCATGTTACCTGAGCCAACCGAAACCAAGGGCCTTGGGTTAGTGCGAGATCACAGGTTCTATTCTTTCCGCGAGGTACGCAATCGATTCCGCTACGAGGTCACCTCATACCTTGATTATCGCACCGATGCGAATATGGGGGATTTCTGGAAAACGCTCTACACGCGGTTACCTGCAGGCAACCCAAGGACGCGTGCGCTCGCTGACGAACTGAGGGGTGTGTCGACGGACAATAGCGACTATGTGCGACGTGTCCTGCAGATGTTTGCGGTTGGGGACTATGCGTACACGCTGCGACCGCCGCTGGTGGAAGGTGAGATGGTAGACGGCTTTCTCTTCGATACGCGCCGCGGTTTCTGCGAACATTTTGCATCCAGCTTTGTATACATGATGCGTGCCGGCGGTGTACCAGCGCGTGTGGTTGTAGGTTACCAGGGCGGCGAGTTCAATCGGATTGGTAACTACGTTGCGGTGCGCCAGTATGATGCTCACGCCTGGTCGGAAGTCTGGATTGACGGTGAGGGTTGGCGGCGCGTAGACCCGACGTCAATTGTCGCACCGGAGCGGATTAACCAGGGGCTTGAGTCTGCAGTCTCCGATGAAGACACCTTCCTGGCTGACGTGCCCCTGTCTTTCATGAAGATCAACGCGCTGTGGTTTATTGAGTTACGCCTGCAGATGAGCGCCATCAGTCACTACTGGGAAGCCTGGGTTGTCGGCTATACACCGAGTGTGCAGATGAACCTGCTGACAGAATACTTTGGCGATCTTGATCGTAAGCGCATGGGCATGATCCTGCTTGGGGCTTTCTTCGGGTTGTTCGCGATCATCGGTTTTATTCTCCTGCTGAAGCGGACCCACGCAAAACTTGCACCGGTGGAACAGGAGTATCTTGCCTACTGCCGTTTCCTTGAACGCCTGGAGTTACCGAGGCACAAAGGGGAAGGGCCGCTGGATTATGCCGCGAGGGTGAGTGAAGCGAGACCGGATCTTGAACCGGCGGTACGTGCGGTGACTAACGCTTATGTTAAGGCGAACTATATTGATAACACGCCTGGTGAGGCAGTGTTTTTGAAGAAGGCGGTGCGGCGTTTGCGGCTTGCTGCCGTGTGACGTCTTCGTCATGTCGACCGAGGCGCAAGTGCCGCTAGCTAATCTGGGTCCACCAACCCATCGTCATCCCGACCGGGCTGGCGCACCAGCGTAGCCGAGGGATCTAGTTCTCGCGAGACTGCAGATGGAGATGTCTCCGCTGCGCAGCCTGACGGCTGCTCCAGTCAGCGTGACCCGGTCGACATGACGGTTTCCCGTAGAAGGATGTCGCTACCATCCTACTTGTCATGAAAAAGGCGCAAAAAAAAGCCCCGCATAGCGGGGCTTTTTCGTTTACGCCGTTCAAGAGGCGGCAACCACATTCACCACCGGGATGGTGACCTGGTCTGCTGTCTTCTGGAACGATTCGATCTCATGGAAGTTCAGATATCGGTAGATGTCATCAGCCATCGTATCAAGGTCCTTCGCGTACTCGAGGTACTCTTCCGGTGTTGGCAGCTTGCCGAGGATGCTCGATACCGCTGCCAGTTCTGCTGATGCGAGATAAACATCAGCGCCATCACCGAGTCGGTTCGGGAAGTTACGTGTCGAGGTAGAAACACACGTGGTGTTTGGAGCAACACGCGCCTGGTTACCCATACACAGTGAACAACCCGGCATTTCTGTACGCGCACCTGCCTGGGCAAACACGTTGTACACACCTTCTTCCATCAGCTGGTGCTCATCCATCTTGGTTGGTGGAGAGATCCACAGGCGGGTCGGGATAGACTTGGCCTGGCTGAGCATGCTTGCTGCAGCACGGAAGTGACCAATGTTGGTCATGCAGGAACCGATAAACACCTCATCGATCTTGTCACCGGCAACCTCGGACAGCGGCTTCACGTCATCCGGGTCGTTTGGACAGGCGAGCAGTGGCTCTTTGATCTCGTTGAGGTCGATTTCGATAACCTCAAAGTATTCTGCATCTGCATCAGGTTCCATCAGCACAGGATCTGCGATCCAGGCTTCCATTGCTTCGATGCGGCGACCGATGGTTCGCGCGTCACCATAACCTTCTGAAATCATCCACTTGAGCAGGGTGATGTTGGAGCTGATGTACTCGATGATGGGATCCTTGCCAAGACGGATCGTACAACCGCCGGCAGATCGCTCCGCTGATGCATCAGAGATTTCGAACGCCTGTTCCACCTTGAGGTCAGGCAGGCCTTCAATTTCGAGAATGCGTCCGGAGAAGACATTCTTCTTGCCTTCTTTTTCAACTGTCAGCAGACCACGCTGAATTGCTGCGTAAGGGATGGCGTTGACAAGATCGCGCAGGGTAATGCCTGGCTGCATCTCACCTTTAAAGCGAACCAGCACTGACTCAGGCATATCGAGCGGCATCACGCCAAGGGCTGCACCGAATGCAACAAGACCTGACCCGGCAGGGAAGGAGATGCCAATCGGGAAACGGGTATGTGAATCACCGCCTGTGCCGACAGTATCCGGCAGCAACATCCTGTTAAGCCAGGAGTGAATAATGCCGTCACCCGGTCGCAGCGCAACACCACCGCGTGTCTGGATAAAGTCAGGCAGTGTGTGCTGCGTGTCGATATCAACTGGCTTCGGATAGGCCGCCGTGTGGCAGAAGGACTGCATCACCAGGTCAGCAGAGAATCCGAGGCAGGCAAGTTCTTTCAGCTCGTCACGGGTCATTGGACCGGTGGTGTCCTGTGAGCCGACAGTGGTCATCTTCGGCTCGCAGTAGGTGCCCGGTCGAATACCATCAACACCGCAAGCGCGACCGACAATTTTCTGCGCCAGAGTGAAGCCTTTGCCGGAATCTTCGACCGGTACCGGCTTCCTGAAGGTATCAGTCTGGCCGAGGCCGAGTGCTTCCCGCGCCTTTTCCGTCAGGCCACGTCCGATGATGAGAGGGATGCGGCCACCGGCCTGGACTTCATCCAGGATAACTGGCGTCGACAATTCAAATTCAGAGATCGTCTCGCCCGCTTCATTGGTGATCTTGCCGTCATAAGGATGGATGGTGATCACGTCACCGGTTTCCATCTTCGACACGTCACATTCAATTGGCAGTGCGCCAGCGTCTTCCATGGTGTTGAAGAAGATCGGTGCGATCTTGCCGCCCAGCACAAAACCGCCGTCACGCTTGTTGGGGATATGCGGAATGTCATCACCCATGTGCCAGAGTACAGAGTTGGTGGCGGACTTACGTGAAGAACCGGTACCGACGACGTCACCGACGTAGGCGATCGGGATATCCTTCTGCTTCAATTCGGAAATCTGCTCGAGTGGTCGTTCAACCTTCTTTATGAGTATGGCTTCTGCGTGAAGTGGAATGTCTGGACGGCTCCAGGCATCGCCTGCAGGTGAGAGGTCATCCGTGTTGGTTTCGCCATCCACTTTGAAGACCTGCAGCGTGATGGCTTCGGGTACCTTGTCTCGCTTGGTGAACCAGTCTGCATCCGCCCACGACTGCAGTACAGCCTTGGCGTGATCGTTAGTTTTGGCCTTTTCAACAACGTCGTGGAACGCATCAAACATCAGCAGCGTGCCTGACAGACCTTTTGCAGCTGCTTCGGCAACTTCCGCATCGTCGAGCAGGTCGATCAACGGCTCGATGTTGTAACCACCCAACATGGTGCCGAGCAGCTCGGTGGCGCGCACCTTGCTGATGAGGGGAGAAGACGCTTCACCCTTGGCAACCGCAGAGAGGAACGCAGCCTTAACGTAGGCGGCGTCATCCACGCCAGCCGGGACACGGTTCTCCAGCAGGTCGACAATAAAGTCTTCTTCACCGGCTGGCGGGTTTTTCAAAAGTTCGACAAGGTCATTGACCTGGGCGGCATCAAGCGGCTTGGGCACAATGCCCATTTCCGCTCGTTCAGCAACATGTTCACGATAAGCTTCAAGCACAGCGCGGTCCTCGTGTGATTATTTTCTTGGGGAGATTTGAAGGGGCGGTATTGTACAATAAGTCCCTATCAAAAGTATAGACACTATGCATGCCAATATATTTGGCGCGAACAGGTAACACCATGAATGTTAAGGACTTTTTAAGATGCGATACCCCAGGCGCCTGGCTGGCTGCAGTTCCGTCCCATCTTGATGTCCTCCTGATCGATCACGCTAACTGTGAAAAGAAGGCTGCCTCAACCGCGCTGAACCTGATGTACAGGTATGTTGAGCACCCTGACATGATGCTGAGACTGTCGAAATTGGCCCGTGAAGAACTGCGTCACTTTGAGCAGGTGGTGGCTATTCTGAAGGAGCGGGACATTACCTACACCCAGTTGTCATCGTCTCGCTATGCAGGAGAGCTGAGAAAAGACGTCCGCACCCATGAACCGGCGAGGCTGATCGACATCCTCATTGTCAGTGCCATTGTTGAGGCGCGCAGCTGTGAACGCTTTGAAAAACTTGCCGACGTGGTGGATGCAGAGCTTGCTGATTTTTATGCGGGTCTGCTGAAGTCAGAAGCGCGGCACTTCGGCGTATACCTGAAGCTGGCCGAGGACTTCGCGGCTGAATCGATAGACGAGCGGGTTGAACATTTTCTGGCGAGAGATGCCGATCTTGTGACCAGCCCGGATGCCGAGTTCCGGTTTCACTCAGGCTCACCTGCCTGATTCAGGCCCCGATTTAGCCAAAGGCGTATTTGATCAGCTCAGGTTTGCCGTCTGTTACGGTGAGATACCAGGTGCTGGTATGCCAGTCACCAAGCACGTAGCGTGTCCCCGCCACCCCGTTAAGATCAACCTGATGCGTTGCCGGGCGATGAGTGTGACCATGGATCAGCGTCGTGATCGAGGCCTCACTCATCACACGTATCACTTCTTCCGGCGTGACATCCATGATGTCATCAGCCGTTTCGCGGGTATGTTCCTTGCTCTCACCGCGAATCTGTCTCGCGAAAGCGGCGCGCTCCTCAAGGGATTTGCCGAGAAAGTCTGCCTGGAAAGCGGGGGAGCGCAGCATGCCTCGAGCCTGCATGTATTTTTCATCCAGCGTGCAGAGGCTGTCCCCATGCATCAGCAGGACCTCTGTGCCATCGAGTTCGATGAGGCAGGGGTCTGGTAGTAACGTAACACCTGCGGCTTTACAGAACGCATCGCCGATAAGGAAATCGCGGTTGCCGTGCATGACATAGGTTGTGGCTGCAACGCCGCGGAGCCTCTCGATAACCTGTTGGTTAAAGGGCGTGTCATGATCGTCGCCAAGCCAGACCTCAAAGAAGTCGCCGAGGATGTAAAGACTGTCTGCATCGCTGGCAACGTCGTCGAGGAACCTGAAGAAGGCGTCTGTCAGGTCGGGACGCGTCTCATCGAGATGCAGGTCCGAGATAAAAACATGTTTACTCATTCAAACGGCTATTCATACAGCTAAGCGTTGATCACTGCGCGATTCTAACCTGTTCGTTCGCACTTGCCATGCGGACATGCCTGCAACAAGATATTTCGCATGCCTGAGAAAAGCCCGAAGCTCGACATCACAAAAACAAAACAACTGGATGGGGGCGTCCTGCAGCATGATTTCCAGGTAGAAGTTGAGGGTGGGGCTGAAATTATCCCATGCGTTCTGTGGACCCCTGCTGAATCGAAACCCGCGGTGCTGATCGGCATGGGACATGGCGGCTCCCAGCACAAGAAGACCGCCGATATTCGTGAGCGCGCAGCACGTTATGCAGCAGAACACGGGTGGGCGAGCTTTGCCGTGGATGCGCCAGGACATGGCGACAGGATCACCCGGGAAGAGGCGGCGAAGTTAACACAGGAAGCGCAGGAAGTTTTCGAGGCAGGTGGTTATGAAAACCCGCTCAGCTCGGAGGACAAAGCGAAGTATGTTGATGATCTCGCAGATGAAGCAGTCCCTGGCTGGATTGCCGCACTGGATGCGCTGATTGCATCAGGGGTTGCAGGACCCGCACCTGCGATTGGTTACTGGGGCGTCTCCATAGGTAGTTGGATCGGCATCCCGCTACTTGCAACTGATGCGAGATATCAATGCGCGGTGGTCGGGCTGTCACAACTGGATCCCGTGCACACGAGATTCCGGGACGCGGCGGCTCGTATCACCATACCGCTCCGTTACGTCATGCAATGGGACGATGAAGTAAGGGTCAGGCAGTACGGGCTCGACCTGTTTGATACCTTCGCCAGCGAGGATAAGTCCATGCACATCAATCCTGGCAGACATAATGAGATCCCGGCACGTGAAGCGGACAGCTGGGCGGCGTTTTTTGCGAGGTGCCTCGAAGGCTAGCGATCTTTAGCTGGGCGCTCAGTTATTCGTCACCAGGGTCGGCGTGTCTTGTCAGGTAGAGAATGTGGAGCACGCTGCCCCGCCTCGGACCAATCAGGACGTAGTAGACGGTCGTACCAAGGCTTTGTGTCGCATATTTCTCTTCGTACAACGCATAAACTTCGTTAAATTCCTCGGAATCTCCGCTGACCGCAACAGCGCGAAGTTTCGCCTGGTATCTCGTGCCGTTGCGCTCGACGGTAACGAGCGGGTTCCCCGATAACGTCGCCAGGTGTTCTGGTGGGCAATCGTAGACGACCGCCGCCGTTTTATCCTTCTCTACAATCCAGGTTCGGATTGAAACCTAGGGGGTGAGCTGAATGCCTACTACCTCTCCAGACTCCCAGGTTGAATAGACGAAGTAGACAGCGCCCGCCCAACTAAAAATCACCGAGAGCGTAATACCAGCAAGGACGAACAAGGTTCTCAGCAGTGGTAAAAGTGTGAGTGTTGCAATGCCAACGAGGCCCATCAGCAAAGTGGCCCACGGCAGGAACCCCTGGCGTTCAAAGCCCATGTAAAGAGATCCGGCTGCGATCACGAGGTAGATCACCATGGCGGTGTGTTTCGATGTCATTCAAAACCCCTGGTTAAACGTTGATTGTTCGACGTTAGACGAACCAGGGTTTCATTTTGTGACGACTTGTTACAATGGCGGCTCGAATTGTTCCTCGTTATTTTGCGTCAGCCCCGGTCGATATTAGCGCCAGTCGCTTAAGAAACCTTCCCCACATGGCATCAGTGTTTTCGTTGAAAGCTTGAGAATTGCGTTGTGCGGCAAAGGGGTTTTCGCCTTCTCCCTGCCACTGGTAGCGACGTGACATGGTCAGGTTGACCACGGTTACATCCGGGCCGACCGTTGTCAGGGTCATTACGCCGATACCCGTTGATGCTTCCCCTTTAAAAACAGAAGGCAGGTTAGAGACGACTAGGACCTCATTGGGTACGGCTTTAGTAACCTGCATGTAGAAATCCTGCCCTTCGTACAGTCGCCTGACTTCGCCGGGCTGCCCGGGCTCACCGGCGACGCGGGACAGTTCGAATTCATACATCCATTTTTCAAGTGCAATCAGTTGTGGCCAGACGACTTCGGGCGATGCGTTGATGGTGATCTTGTAGTGTGAAACGAAACTGTAGTTGTTCGCATCCGGTTCAGGTGTGACTGTGCCAGCGGACCAGGTAACCGATGAGCTGAAGATGAACAACAGCGCCGTCAGGCGCGGTAATAACACCCTGGCTGCATTCATTATTATGTGGTCTTTCGCACGTGGAAGTGTGCGTAGTAAATGCTGCCGATGAGTGCTAACAGGACCGGTATGGCGGTAACGAGGACGGTAATGTTTGCGTCGGTCATACGCGGTACCACCCAGCCGTTCGGATAGGCTGCGTAATACCTGGTGCTGATTTCTGCGAGACGCAAGAACGCGCCGAGATAACCTGTCAGCGTTGTGCCGTAAAACATGACAAAGATGACGGTTGCGCCTGCTGCCAGCGGACGTGTCAGGGTCCGAAACACAAAATGTGCAGCAAGCAGGTACGCAAACAGCATAGTGCTGATGGAGACAAACTGGCTGAAGGCATCCTGGCTGGCGAAGGCGAACAGCTCTCCAAATTCAAATTCTGTCATGATGTTTTGGTTTAGTCTGAGGACGGGATCAATCGGGAGAAGCCACCGTACGCCATTCTTGTCGGGTCAAAACCAGCACTGGTATCCGACATCAATTCAGTCATTCTCGGATCGTTGGCAACCTTCTCGTTAACTGCATCCCTGACTTCACGCGATTCAAAACTGACCCAGCCAAACACGATCACTTCGTCGTCGGCGATGTCAACGATGTCAGGAAAGGGCAATGTACCCTCGAGGGCCATGTCGTCTCCCCTGAACTCACGATATTCCAGCGCGCCAAGGTCCACCCAGATACGTGCCACTTCGTCTGCGAGTTTCTGGTAGTCGCCCAACTTGTCCTTTGCGATGGGAAAAACGAAACCATCAATGTAGTCAGCCATATCGATTCCGGTTGAGGAGGGTAGTGACATCCTACCTTTATTTTTGCTGGATCAGCAGCCTTTCAACGTCGCGCGCCGCATTAACGTCCAGAACAATGGTGCGGTCATCGATGATGAGATTAACGGCGCCATCAGGTCGATGTTCCAGTCGGTACTCGCCTGACGAGAACCACCGTGTAGAAAGTGGGTTGCGGAGACCCAATGCGTGATCGCCAGGTGCCACAAGCAGATGTGTCGGCGGAATACCACTTCGCAGCAGGAACCAGCAGAGCCAGAGAACGAAGAGACCAAGCATCAAGAGATGACTACTCGAGAGAGGCATGAGCAGTGGCAGGCCGAGCGCGGCCAGGATGATGCCTGTCACGGTAAGCAGCGCCCCGGTTAGCTTGTACTGGTCCATCTTGATGCCGTGGCGTGTGATGGTCATAGATCACCTGGCTGCCTGGATTTCCGTCGCAGGAACTCAGGTGGAAAAACAAAAAAAGCGATGAAGACAAGCAAGCCGAACGCGGAGTAAGCAGCAATAAAAACCCACGCCGGGGCGTCGTAGTACAGCAGTTCATGCAGCCAGTATTGGATAAAACTACCTTCGTAAGCCGCAGCACCAGCCCGGCGCCTGAACCACATCTCAAGGGTTGTAAGTGGGCAGATAATGCCGAACCAGGACTGGCCGGCAACGATAACGATGCCGATGAGATGGAGCGCACGGAACCACGAGTTCCTGATCCAGGCCCATTGCAGTGCGCCACCAATGAGGATGACAAAGAATCCCAGAATCACAAAAAGCACAAACGCAACATGGGTGATAAGGGTGGCGTCAGCGAGGACGAGATAGAGAGACGTCACAACACCTGCCTCGTGGACCGGGACAGATAGATCAATCGCGTAGCGATCGCAGCGATCAGTTCGCCGATACTGCCCAGGTCCTGGATTGTCATTGCTTGTCGTCGGTTCTCTTGGATAGTGGTTCAGCGTACTGAATAGACTGCGCTGGTGACAATCTGCAGATCAGTTTCGATAGCACACGCATGTGCGCATGACGTGAGCGTCGCGCAGTAAATATATCGTTCCTTACCGTCGAGATCTGTGTCGGTGAACGGTCCATTGGACTCAAGCCTGTGCGCCTCGGCGAAACGTTGCACCGCTGAGAAGTCTATTCCCGGTGGGTGCGCTTCACATAGTGCCTCGACATTGTCGATCTGTGATCCCATCCCGTAAAGGTACAAGCCAACTCCAACAAGAAGGATAACGCCGAGAAGGTTGCCCAGTATCTTCATGCGAAGGGACACCAGGATATCGTTATCCTGGGTCGCTCTCCTGTTTGGTTCGGCCCAGGGCTGGCACCATGGTTTCCCAGATGCCGTCGCCGAGTCGGCGATGGTAGATGGCGGCAGCTACGTGAACAAAGATTAATGTGTAGGTGCCGTTAACAAATATCTCGTGTGCTACCAGGGCGGCTTCCATTGCTAGGCCGGTTTTTATCTCAGCGTAATAGAGCGCGCCAATGATGAGGCCTGTGACCGCGATCATCGCAACGCCAGCGTACATCCCAAAGTGTACAGCCCGCGCCAGCAGGCGTTGCCTTGGCGGTGTTTCAACAGGTAGTGCGGTGGGGCGTGTGAACTGCATATAGAGAAATCTGCCCACAACCACGATCAGGAAAACTGTCGCAAACACCATTTCACTGTTAAGGAGGTTGGTGTCCTCAAGTTCTTCGACCTCATCAAGCTGTTTGCTCAACGCAAACAGGAAGAACGCAAGAAACCCCCAATGCATGAACATGGCGGTTTTGCTGTGTGGTTGTGGTCTTGTATGTGGCTGGTCTACTGGTGAATCCATGAGTGTTTGCCGGATGCTCTACTTTTCTCGTTCAACTGTTCTCGTCCAGCGGGACTAATGGTCCGAAAGCCTGCTCGCTACCCTGGGGTTTGGCATAAAGGGCAATGACGCCGACCGGACGATCCCGAGCATCCTGCAGGAATACAAATCGGCCGGGGAACGGCTGCACAACACCATCTTTCCTTTTCACCGGGACGTTGGTTGTGGCCCGGTCCATGCGACAGATACCTGTTTCCATGGTTTTTCTGAAGCCCTGCCAGTGGCGTTCTCGAAAGTCCTCAGGAACGATGAGGTCGAGGGACTGACCTATCGCTTCTGCTGCACAATGGCCAAAGAACTCCTCTGCGCCCGCGTCCCACTCAACGATCAATCCGTCCGTATCTGATCGCACAAGTGCGAAACTGTTAATGAATGCCATGCTGGTATCGTCTCCGGGTCAGTCTTCTTCGACCTCGAGTACCGTGCCGTCTTCGGTTACCTCGACTTCGTAATTTTTACCGCCAGACGTGCCCGATAGCTCGTATATTTTCATCACTTCAATTTCTGCTGCATCAATTTCGAAGCCTGGCAGGGCACTTTTTGCAGCCTCAATGATTTCCGCTGGCACTTCCTCCAGTGGGATATCAACTTCGTAGTCTTCATCGAAACCTGTTGTGGCGCATCCGGTTACCAGGGCGGCCAATATCAGTACGCCTGCGAATCTAATCATGTTGCTCTCCTGTGATCTGTGTCTGCACTTTACAATCCTGCGCTGGTTGGCAACTACCAGTTTTTGTAGGGGATCTGCATCAGGCTTGAATTGTAGTAGCGTGGATCATCGGTGACTTCTTCGGTTGCCCATGCTGGTTGTTCAAACGGCTCGTCAGTTTCAGATAGCTCGATTTCCGCAACGATCAGTCCGTCGTTATCGCCGTGAAACACATCAACTTCCCACACATGTGCGCCAACGCTGAGCTCGTAACGTGTCTTTTCGATTAGGGGGCGCTGGCACAGTGTATCAAGCATCTCTTCAGCATCTTGCAAGGGGATCTCGTACTCGTATTCTGCTCTGGCTGCGCCTTCGTTTTCGCCTTTGATGGTGATGAACCCGGTGGCACCTTTGACCCGGACCCGGGCGACCGTTTTTACATCGCGAGCGAGTGGCAAGTAGCCTTGCCGGATTGATATACCCGTCTTCGGCAGGGTTAACCGGATCTTATCGATGAGGAACTTTCGTTCTATTTCGACGGCCATGCTCAGTGCTCATCTTCAACTTGGGCGGTAGCGTTGTCTTTTCCTCGCTTGAAAATGAAGACAAGCGTCGCGACTGTGCCAAGGATCCAGACGCCGACTCTCAGGAATACTATCATGACGGTTAAGGGGTCCTGCTGCACCTGGACGCCAAAGGCGTCAAATTCTCCGGCGAAATTTACGGCGGAAACAAGCATCAATAGCAGCAGTAAAGAGACAGCGCTGTACAGCGCGGCAATAAGGTATTGCAGGGAGCGTTCGAGACGGTGTCCGGCGATGTAAGATGCAATTATTACGGCGAAAGTGATGGTGATCCACAGTTCGAACTGCGTATTGATGTTCGAGAAGGTTGCGTCATAAAGCTGAATCAGTTCTTCATTGGTTAACTCTTCACGCATCTGGCTCCTCGTTGCTGCTGACTGTTCTTGTTACTGCCTGGCGAGGCCGTAGGTCTGGCGCAGAACATCGTGTCGCCGCCTGAACACCGCCTTGTAAACTGGCATCACCAGCCAGAACAGAAAAGGTATTCTCCCTTCAAATTCAACCTCATCGGTTACCCTGGTGCAATCATCGATGGACTCAAGTGTCCTGCGATGCCGCCAGATGCGATTCATCGTTGAGCTGGATGCTTCGCTGAACCCCGAGGCTGGATCGATGGCGTCAAAATAGAAACTGTGGCGATCGATAGGAAGGAACCCGAACAGTAATACCCAGCTCTTAAACAGCTGCTGCCGCGCAGGCCATTGCGTGATGGGTTTCTGGCGCCAGTCAGGCGGCGCTGTCATGCTTACAAGCGGGGCAAGTTCCCTGTTAACGCCCTCCATGGTCAGAGAACGCTGAATCTCACCGATAGCACAGGTCAGTACGGTTGAGATCGAAAAACGATGAGTGCTCATTTGAAAAGATCTGTTACTCGCGCCTGCGCTGCTTTCTTCGAGGCCTGGCGTTTTTGCTTTTTGCCCCGTGTGTTGCCAGTGAATCGAGCTTGTTGGCTATTCGTTCCATCAACTCCGCCTGCTCGGCTGGTGTTGCTACAGACATTCGCAGTCTGCCGCTGGTCAACTTTGCATCTGCCCAGAGCCCATCCGGGTCATCATGAAAGTGAACAAAGTCCCTGCCTTTCAGCAGGAACTTTGTGTCGCCAGTTTCTTCGAGCATCTCGTAGCTTCTGAGGAAGTTTAGCAGCGGCTTCAGAGTTTCCAGTGTTGAGTCTTTCATGTGAGTTAGGGAGCTATCTAATCGGCATGATCAACTGAAGACAGCACGAGCATCGTGTTGTTTGCGCACAGCAGGTTGTATGACTCCCGCCAGGAGGTAACGGTGTCCATGTCTTCATCCTGCAGCAACCACGTGACCGTTGCCAGGAGGCACGCGTCGCCCACGGGTATGACGTCGAGATTATCGTAGGTGCAGGATCTGCAGCCATCGGTGTGATATTGGTCGAGGAACCTTTGAAAATATGCCGCGATCTCAGTAACTGATTGCATGGTTTCCACTGAGCCATCCGAATGCACTGCCACAAAAGGCACGTGATAACGTTCTGCGATCTTGTTTCCATCGAACGAAGTGAATGCATCGACAAACTCATCAAAGAATTTTGTCGCTGCAGCGAGATAGTCGCTTTTAATTGTGACCTGCCTCACCAGATTGAATGCTCATCATAACCGGAGGACTTTGAAAATGCTGATCCCGAAATTGCGAAGAAAGGGGATCCAGCGCACGCGATAATCATTGTTGGCGCGAGCTGCGCATCTTGGTAACCCATCGCAGTTCAGCTGTCACTCCACAATCTGTTTTCAAGACAACCTGCTTTCATGACAGGACGCGTCGGTTCTATGCGGTTGCGATGTTTGTCCAGACCCCTGTGTCATTCACCGTGTACGAAGAGGCCAGTTCCCAACCGCGATCTGCAATGTGCAGGATAGCGTCGATGATGTACTCAAATTCCTCGTCATCGATGAAGTAGTTAAAGTTAAGACGGGTCCAGCCTGGGCGCCGCAGAATTTCACCTTGCTGAACGGCATGATCAATTGACTGACTCTCCCCATCGCCAATGTTGAGCAACAAATGACCGTAAGGCCCGGCGCAGGAGCAACCACCTCTTGCCTGGATCCCAAACAGGTCATTTAACAGGGCAACCACCAGTCCGTAGTGCAGCTCCTGTTCTTCGTTGATGATCTGGAAAGACAGGATGGCAAGTCGATCGTGATCCAGCGGGCCGAGAATGTTGATGTTGGGGTGCTGCCTCAATCGTTCGATGGCCATGCCAATAAATCGCGATTCACATGCCTCGATCAGATCCGTTTCAATTTCCTGCTTCGCCTGCATTGCAAGACCAGCTCGAATCGAACCAACAATCTCTGGTGTACCTGCCTCTTCACGAGCAATAAGGCATTTTGACCAGGAGACCTTTGAAGACGAGACAAAGTTCACCGTGCCGCCACCAGGCGTGGTCGGCTCCTGTTTTCCTACGCTGTCACCGTTTACCACCAGTACGCCAGGTGTGCCTGGCCCGCCAACAAACTTGTGCGGGGAAAAAAACAGCGCATCAATGCCGCCGCCTGTCGACATATCCAACTCAACGTAGGGTGCAGCAGCTGCGTAGTCCCAACCCGTCAATGCGCCATAAGACTTCATCAGCTGGTTAATGCTCGCAACATCGGTTCGGATTCCTGTGACGTTTGACGCAGCCGAGAAGCTGCCTATAACTAGTCTTCCTTCCGCAATTGATTCTAACGCCTGTTGCAGCTGCTCAAGGTCAATACACCCTGCACAATTCAGTGGGACAACTTTTAGCTCAACATCTGCGCTACGCCAGGGAAGATCGTTTGAATGATGTTCATAAGGACTGATGAAAACGACTGGTCGGGTGTCTCGTTCTTCCAGTTCAAGCAACTTGATCCATTTGCTGATAGCGGCGGTTGTGCCGGAACCACAGAAAATGACACAGTCATTGTCTCGCCCATGCACCGACTGTTTAACCACATCTCGGGCCCATTCCCTCATGCGTGTAGTAGCGGCACCGCAGTACGAAGACTCCGAATGCGTGTTGGCGTAAAACGGCAGCACTTCCTGCTGAATGTAGTCTTCGATTGGCTTCATTGCCCGTCCAGACGCTGTGTAGTCCGCATAAATCAGCGGCTTTTCGCCGTATGGGGTCGAGATCTTGTGCCCGCTACCAATCAGCGACTGACGAAGCTCTGCCAACTTCTCCTGGTTTGTTTTGTTCTCGAAAATCATGCACATATCGTATTTCAAAAGCTGAGGATTTTTGTCTCTATATCGACCCCTGAGACAAGTAAATTCGAACACATGTGCCGTTTATGTACGATAATCGAAACAACGATCCAACATGGGGCATCTCAATGCAAGAAAACAAACAAGACCTGAAAATCCTGGGCTGGCTGCAACAGGACGCCAACATCTCGGTCGGCGACCTCGCTGACAAGGTTGGCATTTCCAAATCAGCTTGCTGGAGAAGACTTCAGAAACTGGAAGAAAACGGCTACATAGAAGGGCGAGTCACGCTGTTGAACCAGGAAAAACTCAACCTCGCGATTACGGTCTACATCCTGTTGCGCACCAACCAGCACAACGATGCCTGGTCAAAGAAGTTTCAGAAGGTAGTCGACGATATCCCGCAAATCCTCGAGGTCTCACGCATGAGTGGCGACCTGGACTACCTGGTGAAAGCGGTCGTGCCTGATATGAAAGGCTACGATGAGCTGTATAAAAAAATGATCAAGGCAGACCTGTTTGACGTGAGTTCCAGTTTTGTCCTGGAACGAATGAAATACACAACAGAGCTGCCACTGGATTTCGCCTGAGGTAGACCTCCGGGAGCTGTCGGTAACTTCACTCTTTGCGCAGATGGGAACAAATTAGGCAGAGGTAAAATTTAGAACTGTTACGTTGTTGTAAATCTTACTCCGACTCCGTCGGCTTTATGGGTAGTGCTGGCTCCTACGGTTCATCTATGTGCTAAGTGTGTGAAGGAAGGTCTTTGTCTTCTCTGGGATCCGACATGTCTGTTGGAAAGATCATATTGTCATTTGAGCTGTAGGCGATTAACCCGCGATGGCGAACCCTGAGCATCTCCGAGATAAAAAGTAGCTAGCAAGTAGCAACCCAAAGAATTTAGTTCATACCCTTTTGTACACAGAGCATCTGCAGCGACAAATTGACCTTCAATCGTGGTTGTTTCTGACAGCCAGTAGCTCATTCAGAAGGTGTTCCCGCCCATTGAAAAGCCATAATCGCGCGTCAACTACCGGCGTACTTAACTAGCGTTCAAAGAACCGACGTACGACGTGAAACTGGACCAACACGAATGAGCAACACGAACGCTTTGGACAAGTGATAACTGTTGCTTTATCTGTCTGTCACCGCAATGTGCTCGATTGGGCTAATTTCACTGAAGTTTGTCGACCTCGGACAACAAATGGTTACCTGCTTGGTAGACTCGCTCGACGGCTATATTTATCCAAGGTAGATCTTTTCGGAGTTGTTCTAGCACGCCGTTTGTTCGTTTAGCTTTTTCTATATCGATCGCGGCTTCTTCCAACTCAGCGATAAGGCTTGAGATTAGTGAGTTGATGATCTTGATATTATCGATAGCGGCTAATACCGATAGATCGTTGGGGTTATTTGCGCCTTTTACCAGATCCAACACATGACGTAAGGATGCCCCTGCCTCCTTAAATTGATGGACGCTATTAACCGTGGTCGCTACTAAGTAGTTACCTTGAACCATTAGGCCACCAGAGGTTTGCGCCCCTGGGCCGTGGCTTTCAAGATTCCGGGAATTACTGAGTGTATTGCGTTCCGGGTTTGTTTCTTTGCTTTCTAATACTTTGGGAGTAGGTAGCAATCCTTCGAATCCAGAAGTTGGTCGGTTCACTTTAGTATCATCGAAAAAATTGTTTCGCGAAAAGCACTCAGAGAAAGTCAGGTCTTCAATTTTTGCGCCGGTTCCTGTCTGCGGTTTCGCGGAGTTCAAGACACGCAGGATAGTTGAAGATTCTTCCCCGGTAAGTAATAACTCTTCTTTGACCTTTTTTACGACTATCCGTGAGAGATGCTCTTCCAATAAGTTTGACCAGTGTGGAAAGCTCTCTATGCCTGGGTGATCGAATAGACTGGACCACCACATGTCGATATGTGACAAGTTTAGTAACCACATAGCTCGGGATTCGTTCATGGCATTAAGTACGCATACTTGAGTATTGGTTTATCGAAACCATGAACTTACACGGAACGAACAAAAACCACATCTGACGCTCAGGATCGTTGTCTTGATTATCCACTCCGCTTTTATCACACAACAAGGTAATTTTGGTCCACGAAGTAGATTGGTCGGACATGCGCCAGCAGCTAACGGGATTGTCCATCAGAGCCCAGATTTGCTATCAATGGCTACGGGATGGGTACGCTTGATTTTGTGCACTATAGTTTGGAGTGGCCATACGGGCATCTGTTTACACTGAAAGGTATAGTGCTGTTATCGCGGCACCTGCAGAGGCTACTGACGCGATCCAAGGCACATGATCCTTCAGATGATCAAGAATCGACTTGGCGTCCTTTACAAGTTGAACTTGGACAACCTGCTCTTCACCTTCCAACATGAACAGGAGCGTCTTCAAGCACGCTTTAACTTCAACGATGTCTACGTTCTCAGAGTCAATCGCGTTTAGATCATCCACATTGCGCAACACCTCTCGAAGTTCAATTCTTGCTTCGGCAAACACTTTAGCTAAATGGTCTGTGTTGGATCTTAAATAGGCGGACCTGAATTCAGGGGTCGTTGTTTTTCCTCCATTTGAGGAGAGCACTAACTCCCATGCATTACCTTGCCAATCAAAGTAACACTCCAGAAGATATGCTGCGTGCTCACATCTTTCGCGCAAGTATCGTTGGAAGGGGTCACCTATCGGTAAGTGAGTTGCGATCCTAGCCAAACCCAACTTCGCTTCTTGTAGAGCCGTTAGCGCGTCGTCCGGGGAGGTAATCTCCTCACTCCGTTTGGTGAAAACTTTGAAACCAAGATCGTCATTTTCGTAGAAAGCGATGAGTCCGCTTTGGAAGTATTGGCCCTCCAGGTAGTCTGCCAACCTCTCGACGTTGATCAACAGGAGTTCACCCGGATAGAGTCGATGGTCATCTACGGTCAACTCTCGCGTGTAGCGTTTTAATGCTTCCGCTCTCATTCGTGTCTGCATGGTGTCCATGTTGGTGTACGTAGCTCAGATTTTGTCCCCAATATGAAAGAACACAGCCAAGCTGTCACCAAGTACACGTGAACAGCAGGCTGCTGTCATTCCTGCTTCAATCATCATCGTGGCGCACGTGCGTCCGACGTTCTACAGGTCATTCGTCATCGACATCCTCACTCTGGGAAAGTAGGCCACCCTAGTGGGGGGGGTTCTGAATCTCTTCGATCTTCTGTTCAATGTCGGCGGTGACGCCGTCCTGCACTTGTTCGATATAATCTGGAGCAGCTGCTACTGTTATCGCGCCCCAATAATCTTTATTGCCCAAAAACTTTTCGCAAAGTGGTTGTAGGTAGTCGTCGAGAGTTTGGAACTCATCAACCCACCTGATCATTTTCTTATTATCCGCGCGGTCTGCTTTTCTCCCGCTTAAATTGGCCATCAACGTGTATCTGATTGATATTTGCGCCTCATTGGTTTTGGTGATCCAACCATGCACAGTTTGGTCCCGTTGCCACTGTAGAAAAACCTGATCTTCTTTTGAATACCCTGCCAGTACAGCCTACGAAAACGGGATAGGGTTCTTTGTCCGCTCACAGATTTGAATCATCCGGCGAAACTCTCGTATCGCGGCTTCGTCCTCTAACAAGACGAGTGTGTCGAATGAGCCAACTAAATCTAATAGGCCACTTATCCAGATGGCAGTGAGCTTGTTGCGCAACTCTGGTTCGCCATCGAGCTCTTTGCTGGTAATGTAAATACCCCGATTCTTAGCTAATAGGACGTTACTCAGGTATATCGACTGCATATGATTGGCCAGGTCAAGACATTGAGAAGCCGGGCCTTCTTTTTGTGCATGTCACAGTTTCAGATAGAGAGCTTCCAGTTCTGCGATATCTGCAAGGCACGTTTCCTCGAAATCCAAGTGTGCGTCTAGCGAGTCAATATCGCCGCCGTGATCGCGTATGAAAGTCCGGATGAATGTTCGTAGTGAGTGAGACCGAGGCTTCCGAAGGTTGCCGCCGAAAGTATCCGTTTCGTCTCTAAACTCCTCTGGATTTTCCCGTACGAACCTTGCCCAGTAGTAAACTCGTGCCGCGCTGAGAGCGCCGATTACGGTTCGAAATTCTGCTTGGTCAAAACAGCCAGCGGAAAACGTTGATATATGGTTGTAGAGGCTTTTGCTTTTTTGGTGTAGGTATACCCGTTTGTCACGGTGATCGGGTGGTCCATCGATGACCTCAAGGCAATGATCCACTATCGCCTTGCAAACCTCCTTCTTCTTTTCTCGGTGCTTCCTGGGTATTGAGTCAATCGCTGAGAACAAAGCCAAAAAGTCGCCAATGTCTACCATGGCTGCTCCGTTTAGATTGTTGCCAAGATCTTCTAATGCGCGTCCGTTGAGTCTTTGTCGATCTTCGTCAAACGATTCGTCATTGTCGAACCTCCATCTCGAATCCTTGCAGAATAATTATGATTGCATGTGAATCAAGATTTTTAGATAGTTAGGTGAGAGGTTTGGCGGGTTTCTCGCACCTATTCAATGTGCTCTTCCTGCCGAAATGGAACTGTCCGTGATTCAGGAGGAAGCATGAAAGTCCTTATTTCCCTTTATTCGTTACTCGCATCCACACACGTCTTTGCCCGGAATGATACTGGGTACATGATCGCGGGCGTCATCGCAGACAACGAGATCTCCGGGATACGAGTAGCAGAAGCTGGTTACAGATTGGCACAAGTTCTCAAATCACTATAGCTGGAGTCTATCTGATGAAAGTACTCGGTTACGTTAGCGGGCTTGCGGCGATACTAGGGATAGCTACCTACTTCGCGATGAACCCGTTGACGTTGGTTGTACTTGATGAAGAAGAAGGGAAGATATTTGTCGAGGCGCTCGGGAAAATCAAGGATGCAAAAGAGTTAACAGAAGCAACGCCGATGATATCTGAACTGCGAGTCTCCGCAGGTGCTAGGAAGAGCGGGCGCTTTGAGCTTGAGACTAGTTTTAACGGTAAGTTGTATCGGGACGAAGATACAACGGACGGATCAGATCAAAACAAGCTGAGTTTTAGGATTCATGTAACACCTCAGGTTCCGACGACAGACTGTGGCACTCAGGAAGTGGTTCTCGACCTCCGGCTTCCGAAACACCCTTTGAATTCTGGCATTGTGGAACTGACGGACCTTAAGGTCGTAGCCAGTCATTCGCAGGGTTTAGCTCTCCTCCACACGAGGAACTCTGTCTCAATCGAGGATCAACCTTTGCGTTTTACTCCGTCAGAGATTATTTGCCTCCGAGGAGAACCAAACACTGAGTGATAGAGCATGACAGTTCACTTGAGTGCGTGCTGTTGAGAGGAACATCAATATGTCGAGCGGTGCCGTGCAATGGATGCTTGCAAATCCGGAGGTTTCTGCAAGCTTGTTTATTGCTACCTGCGCCCTAGTAGTCTCAATCTATTCAGGCAGGTTGACTCGAGGCCACAATCGACTGTCTGTGCGTCCACATTTCCGGATAGTTATTGATTTTTCGAGCTCTGGGTTTCCTAGTAGTCAGAAGGTGGTTCTGTTTAATAGTGGATTAGGCCCAGGATATCTTGACGAGCTAGAAGTCGGATTAGAAAACTCCCCGTATTGGTTTGACCTGTTACACCAGCCCGGTCATGACGCGTTCGTTACTGTAGCTGAGAAAGCCACCACAATAGATGGGAACGGTCCAAGTTTAAGTTGGACGAGTTTCGTGCCTGGTGGTGTTCTCAGCGTTAATGGTGAACTGGAAGTTTTTACTTTTCATCATATTGGCACTCTGGAAGCCCACTTAGCTGTCTCGAAGTTCCTCGAACAGTTGGAATGGCTAGTACGTTATCGCTCGTTCTATGGTGAAAAGTTTGAGTCGCCCGAATTGTCAGTTTGGCAGAGATTTAGAATGCTGCGAAGGAGAATAGTCAGAAAAGCTAAAGAAGGTGAGTAGAAGAGTCAGCGATCAGATAAGTAAAATTGCTTGAATGAAGGACGTAAAACATTGAAGACGAGGACGTAAGTAGGATGAGTGATCAGAACCCGTATGTAGGAGTACTCAATGAGGCGAAAGATGAGATTTCACAACGACTTCTTAACTCTCTATTTGTGTCACTGCTTGTTGCGATGTGTGTAGCAAACTTCGAGGTGTTGGTCTGGTTGCTGAGCTTAGACGTGGACCCTGTAGTTAGAATTGAGGGTATCAAACGCGGAGCGACGTTGGACTCAGTGCCGACATATACAATCGCCGCATACTTTCTTTATTTAACCACTATCTGGGTGAACGTAGTTATCAAAGGCAGGTTTACCTACCTGCTGAATTGGGTGAGTAAATTCTTCGAAGTCCGTGAGAAGCAAAGAATCCAAAGAATCGAGAAAGGCAGTGTAGTTTTGGCGCTGAAAGATGAGTTGAAGGATATGGATCGAGCTATTAGAAGGCTGGAAAAGAGTAAGTATGAGTTCGCGGAGGTGTTTGCCAAAGCGGAGAATATTCGTGATGAGCGTCTCGAGGTGATTGAGACGACAGCATCAGTTCTAGGATATTTCCTAGGACCTGCGAACGAGCACTTTGTAGAAGTTGATGAGTTTGCTGATTATGTTGAAGCTTTACAGAACGCTTTAGATTCAGCCGAACAGTCAAGTCAGTGGGCGACAACCGGTCGGTCTTGGCTAAATGATGTACTTAATGGAAGTGTGAAGCTTGAAAAAGAGCCGATGAAGTCTCTGTTCCCAGATTCTTAATGCATTTGCATGAGTCTGACGTATAACGGCGGTGCAACAAGAGGTGAATTGAACAAGCTTTCACTGCAGATAGAAAATGGGGTGGCTAACATGGATAGTAAATCCGCTAAGGAAATTCTCAACTTACAGCTACATTGGATCAGCACCGCTGACAGCAAGGTTATTCCAATTTTCGCGCTCAATACGGGTATCCTCGGTATCGTAGCGGCAACGGCCCCACCTTTAGATTTGATGGGAATCTTTGATTTCGGAGCGACGGCGATTACAGCTGGTTTCGCGTTCGCTTCAATATGGTTCTTGTTACAAACCTTGCTGCCAAACACGAGAGAAGCTACTGATGAAGACGATCATGTAGTCTCCAGTGACGTGTTTTTCCTGGGGATTACAAGCCGGTCAATTATCGAGTACGAAGATCAACTCGTTGAGTTAACGGAAGAGTCTCTGACCCGAGACATCGCCCGGCAGATTCACCGGAACGCCGAGATTGCTGCTGCAAAACACGCGAATGTCCAAAAAGGAACTAAGCTGGCAATGACAGCAGCAGGATGTTGGTTGGTGTTTCTGTACCTTGTTTTGGAGGTGTCCGGTGTCAACGTTTAGGGAGGAATTCACTGCAGCATTGATTGGGTATCTAGGCGATTGGGAACACCTACCAGATGCTCAAGTTATCCCCACCACTGATACTCTGACCTTTGACAAGACAGGCAAGAGAATCGATGTGTGTATCTTGTATGCGGATATTCATGGATCAACGTCACTGGTTGACTCGACTGATGATTGGCGAGCCGCAAGTTACTACAAAGCCTTTCTACATGCAGGAGGCAAGTTAGCGAAAAAATTTAACGGTGAGATTACGTCTTATGACGGTGATCGAATTATGGTGGTCTTTCACGGTGATGACGAAGTTGGGAGGGCATGCCTCATGGCTTTTAGCCTTAACTGCTTAATGCGTATCGTGATCAACCCGGCTTTCGCTGCGGTATACGGTGCCCAGCACCGGGATCTTCTCCACACAGTAGGCATTGACTTCGGCAAGATCCTTGTAGCCAAAACAGGTATCCGAGGTAGAGGTGACAATGACAGTGACCGTGTATGGATTGGAGCTGCAGCAAACTACGCGGCAAAACTAAATAGTTTTGATGGGCTGGACATTAGCTTTCCTACTCGCATCACGTCGCAAGCTCTTCAGCGAATTGGTGTTGACCGGTTCTTTTTCCGAAACGGTGCGCCTAATTTTTGGAATGGCCCTTACAACAATTACCCGAATCGAACCCACTACAGGTCAAATGGCTGGATGGACCCAGACACGCTCTAGATCTCGCTGAAGAGTACTGCTGATACGACAGGCCAAAACAGCTGTCGAGTTAGCTAGTTTTTTCTGCTACTCGATTCATAAAATATACATCCATCTTGGCAAACAGGATGGCGGTAGCATGTCTCGATGGTTTCTGTGTCAGACGAAATCAATTGAAGAGGTTCGGGCAAAGTGGGACCTCGACAACCAATGCTACGAGGCATGGTTTCCTACTCTCAAGGGCGGGGCTCTCCTACCCGGATATGTCTTTGTTGTTGTAGGCGATCACCAAGAAGTTCATCCGTTCAATTCAACGCGGGGCGTGATCCACCTTCTTGATTTTCGAAAAATGGGGTCTGGGTAAATTTTAGAACTGTGACGTTGTTGTGACTTTTTCCGCCGACCCATCTATTTTCAGATTCCAGGGTAATGATTCTCACAAAGAAAGGCTTCGTTGTGGTGCCGAAGAAAGACATGCTGCTCCCAGTGGCAATGCAAGGTAAATGCAAGCGAACCTTAGTCACCACCTAACATATTCAACGCACGTAGTAGCTCTTTCAGGGTTTTGAGGGCCTCCATTAGCAACGGGTTTGGCGGCGTCTCGGGATCTGGGTTAATAACCTCTATGGTGTCAGATAACAATCCGCGACTCATTAGATCGTCTCTGATCATTGCGGTGCACGCTCTCAGGTGGCCCATAACCTTGATCAAATCTTGGTGTTCATAACCAATCTCTGAAGGGTCATTGATTCCTTCCAGTCGGGCCAGCGTGTCTGCGAGTGCTAGCCTGGCTTCTTTAAAGACAATGCTGAGTTCTGGGGGTGCAGGAGGATTGAACAACCCCTCTATCGTTGAGATCAGCTGCGTGAGCTTACTAATTGAATGTGTTTTGCTGTTTCCCAGGCCGTCATTGATCATCAGCGCGATGTCACCATCCTGTCCACCAAGTTTCTCTTGAAACCGATAGATAGCCTTTAGGGCTTCTGTGGTACTCCGCGCTGGCTCTGCCCAGTCCGGTCCCTGGCTCCGGTTCGATGAGGTTCTGTACGAGACCACGACGGCAAACTCTCGATGTTGCCGGGGGCCATGCGGAAAGCTCCTTTCTACTAGAAAGTATGGTACGGCTGATCTCGGGGTGATGCGATCTTCTTCCATGATCTGACGATTTTAGACCGTGTCACACACGGTGTGCCACATAGGTGTGTCACAGGGTGGGGCTCGCCGGTGTTTCCCCCTAGTGTTTTTTTCCTATTAGATACATAAAAAGTGTACACACTCCGGGATTCGATGTGGGCTGGTGTGGATGTTCTATTTGTATCGATCATACGCACAACGCGAACTCTCTATTCTTAACTTTCTCCAATAGACATGGGGTCGAGGTAAAATCTACCGCGGTGACATTGTTGCGACTTTGACTCCGACCCCGACTATTGCGCACAGCAGGTTGTATGACCCCCGCCAGGACGTACTGCTAATTTGAAGTGACCTCAGGTGTATAGTCCGCATAGATTTCCTTGTCCATGAACAGAACGAATGGTGGCGTGTACGCCGCCTTGTTTTCATCCCACCATTGCTTCATGCCTGGGCGGCATGCGACTCGACGAATCATTTCTCGAGGCTGGTGCCATTCCTCCTCCGAAAGCGTTTTCTGCGCATATTGGAAATGCTGTGCAGCGAAATACCAGAAACACTTGCTCATCAAGCGGCGATACAACTCCTCATCGATATCACTGAGGGTATGGCCTGCGTTCCCTTCGCGAAAAACCCTTGCCAGCGCGGGATTTTCCATCAGGCTATCAAGAAAGTTTGCGTACTGCCTCGTCATTTCGAGGTGTGCTGCTATTTTGGCGCCGGTGTTGCTTTGGCGAATCTGCACGGCAAGGTAGGCGAGTGTGCCTACCACTGCGAGTGCACCAACAATCTCACCTATCGCGCCGATCGCGTCCCAATTCATGTGAGCTGCTTCGGTGGAAGTTTAAGCGGGAATGGCTCGCGGATTGTAATCATGCCTTCAGCCACACTGACGTGATGTGTGAGTTGCGTTGACATGCGGTGGCCGAAAACAGGCGGGTGGTTCATGTATGCAGTCTCGCATACATCTAACATGTGGGAAAATGGGGTGGACGATGGGGCTTGAACCCACGACCGCTGGAATCACAATCCAGAGCTCTACCAACTGAGCTACGCCCACCATTTAACTGGCACGCCCGGAAGGACTCGAACCTTCAACCCTCGGCTTAGAAGGCCGATGCTCTATCCAGTTGAGCTACGGGCGCAATCGAAACCCTTCCAGCAAACTGAGAAATGGTCGGGGTAGAGAGATTCGAACTCCCGACATCCTGCTCCCAAAGCAGGCGCGCTACCAGACTGCGCTATACCCCGATTTCTTCGGTATTCTACCGTAAACCCCACGCCGCGATGGCCCGGGTCGTAGAAAGGGGCGAATTCTACTCACCGCGTATCGTCAATTCAAGCATCGGGGTGATGGTTTTTTCAGACAAGGTGGCTTGTTCACGGTGGTGTTGCACGGTCCGGGAATATATTGATTAATCAGGGAGATAGGCGAAGAGGGGGAAGACGATGTTAAAAGGCAAGAATGCGATTGTGACGGGGGCTGCGGTCGGGCTTGGAAACAGCTACGCCAGGGCTCTCGCCGCGCAGGGTGTAAACGTTGCGGTCTGTGACATTCGGGAAGAAGTCATGGACCTCGCGGCGGAGTTAAAGGACATGGGCGTTGATGCAGTAGCCTGGCAGGGTGATGTGTCGGACCCGGGCCATGTACAGGAGGTTGTGACGGGTGCAAAGTCCCGCTTTGGCACAATCGATATCCTGGTCAGCAACGCCGGCGTGTGGGGCGCAAGTGTCGCCGATGATGATCTGGACAAGTCGCTCGCGGATTACGAACAGATCATGGGCACCAACACCAAGGGTGTGTTCATGTTTGGCCGTGCGGTTATCCCCATCATGATAGAGCAGGGCACGGGCGGTGATATCGTCAACATCGCCACCGATCACATGGTCACTTGCGGTACGCCTTACTACTGCTGTCCGAAGCTCGATACCTGCCCGTGGAGCGACTCACCACGCCCGACCGGTGGCGGCGACGCGATGGATATCTACGATGTGTCAAAGTGGGCGCTCAACGGGTTCCTCTATGCCTGGGCCAAAGCACTGGTCCCGCATCGAATCCGGGTTAACGCGTTCTGCATGGGAGCAACCGATTCCTACATGTTGCGTTCGTTTCATAACTTTGACCCACCGCAGGAAGAGGTTGATGCCTGGATGAAAGCCGAGGACAACGCACAGGCGTTGATTGACCTGCTTGAGGAAGGTCCAACAGGGCGCAACGCACAGAATCTGAACTTCTGCATGGGGCGGCCGGTGAAGCTGGAGGCCCCGCATGAACATGTTTACGTTGTAGAGGAGCAGGTGACCATTGGAGAGCAGCCATGAGCGTTGCAGGAAAGGTCGCGATTGTCTCCGGTGCAGCAGATGGCCTTGGGCTTGGATTTGCGAAGCGGCTGGCAGATGAAGGTGCCCTCGTACTGGGGTTTGATGTTGATGAGGCTGTACTTTCGGTTGATGGTATTACCGGTGTTGTTGCCGATGTCAGTCAGCGGCGAGATGTCGAACAAGTCATCTCCCAAGCCCTGACGATGGGGGACATTGGCGTGGTGGTAAACAACGCCGGCACCTGGCGTCGTACCCCGGTCACGAGTTCGTTTGAAGACGCGCTGGCCGACTGGGATTTCATCATGGATACCAACGTCAAGGGCGTCATGATGCTGTCGCGTGCAGCGATACCTCATATGAAGGCAAACGGTGGACACATATTTAACATCTCAACCTACTATGTGCTCCCGGCGAAAAGTGACGGCACCAACCAACCAGATACCGATCTCTATAACGCGTCAAAGTGGGCGTTAAATGGTTTCACGGATGCCTGGGCCAAATACCTTGAGGCGGACAACATCAAGGTGAACGGGTTATGCATGGGTGCGGTTGATACACCGATGCTGCGTGGTCTGTTTCCGGATAATGAGCTCCCACCAGAAATGGCGGAGGTCGTCATGCAGCCCGCAGATATTGCTCAGCAGATGATGGACATCATCGCGAGTGGGCGCACCGGCGAAAATTTTGGTGCCTGGGTTGGTGAAGCTGTTCACATTGGTGATCAGCCACCGTTGCACAAGCGCATCACCGGTTTCGGGGTTTAGCCTCAAATTCGATGTGAAGTTCCTTCAGGATGCGCAGCGCATAGTTCGGCAGGTGCCGCAGGTTGTTCTTCTCAGGCACGACCCTGAATGATTCCACTCGATCGAGAAATGCCTTAAAGCCCCAGTACAGTTCCCTTCGCGCAAGTGGAGCGCCAAGGCAATAGTGTGTTCCTGTGCTGAACCCCAGGTGGGAGGCCGCGTTGCGCCGCTCCAGGTCAACGTCGTGCGGGCAGGAGAAGTGACGATCATCCCGGTTACCGGCGGCAAACCTCAGGTCGATAACCGACCCGGCAGGAATCTTTACGCCGTGTACTTCAATGTCTTGCTTTGCGATCCGGCTGAGCCCCTGCACCGGGCTTTCCAGGCGAACTACCTCTTCGACAAAAGTCGGCAGGTATTTTTCTGGATCGCTTGAGAGTTTTTCCCAGACACCGGGTTGCCTGTCGAGCAGCATCAATCCTGCCGACATCGCGTTGGTGGTGGTCTCGGAGCCGCCGACAAAGGTGTCCTGCATCATTTCGGCATGCAGTTCATTGTCCGTTAACGGCCGGCCCCAACCGGGCACTTCGTTGTTAACCAGATCAGACAGCAGCGTGTCATTAGGCTCACGCCGCAGTTGTTCAAAGATTGCCTGGAAGTAATGTTGCGCCTGGATTTCCATTTCGGTTGCCCAGATCACACCTTCTTCATCAAGGCCAAAGCTGCCACCCTTGATCCACGCGTCGGTCCACGCCTTGATCTGCCAGATGTCTTCATCCCGTGCACCCATCTGCTGGCAGATGATGATGAGCGGCAGCGGCACCGCATACTGGTTAACGTATTCACAGTGGCCGTCGTCGATAAACTCATCGATCAGTTCATAGGCGAGTCGTTCAACGTTGTCCTCGATTTCCTTGATGCGTTTTGGCCTGAATGCGTCATCGAACAGGCTGCGCATCTGCTTGTGATCAGGATCGTCCCGGGCTGCAAGGGATGCCCCCGGCACCCAGCCTTTCTCCTTAAAGAGGTTGTAGGCTATGCGCTGGTTGTGCGTCAGCCGCTCGGGATCGTTTGAATATCGATGGTTGCTGAAGTTCTCGTAGTCCAGCGCAATCTTGCGCAGGTCCTGGTATCGGGTCACTACAAACATGCCGGTGCGCGGGTCCCTGAACACGGGCGCTTCCTCGCGCAGCAGGTCGTAGGTGGGGAAGGGGCACTCCAGTATTTCGGTATCAGCCAGGGTTGCCTCGTCGATGGAGGCGGGCACTACCGGGTCGTCCATGCGGTTTACTTCGGTCATCTATACAGCGTCTTCATATGTAAAGCTTTGGGGAAAATGTAGTTGGATACAAAAACAGCTACACTAAATCACATGTCTGTAACGAATGAAATGTAATGAGCTGGAGTCCTTTCAAACCAGAGATCATCGAAGACCCGGGCAATGGGCATCAATACCTGTTGTCCGAATGTCCCGTGCACAAGTGTGAAGAGTTTGATCCGCCGTTTTACACCTTGTCGCGCTACGCTGATGTTGAAGCCGCGCTGCGCGATATCGAAACCTATTCAAGCCACTATGGTCAGGGACCGCGCTTCAGCGATCCCGTTGGCATGTTGTGTGATCCGCCTCGGCACACCTATACCCGTGGTCTGGTGCAAAGTGCTTTTGGGCCGCCTGCCATGCGGGCATTGCGACCGGTGATCGAGCAGCTGACCGAAGAGCTGATTGACGGTATATGTAAAGGGGAGGGCGAGTTTGATCTGCACGATGACTTCGCGTTCCCACTGCCTGTAATCATCATTGCCGGGATGCTGGGTGTACCCCAGGAGGACCTGGAGCGATTTAAGTACTGGTCAGATGTGCAGGTTGCCGCCATGGGAGCAGAAGATCCCTCCATTTACGCGGACGACCAGGCGGCATTTGTTGGCTACATGCACAATCACATGATGACGAGGCGTAACGCGATCGTCAGCGGTGAGGCTGTGCCCGATGACCTGCTGACACTCGTTTCCGGCGCAAAAGAGGAAAACGGTGACCTGCTGCCTGAGTCAGATGCGTTGTCGATGTTGAACCAACTGCTGGTCGGCGGTAATGAAACCACCACCTCACTTATCACCAATATGATGTGGCGACTGCTGCAGGACCCGACTCGCTATGCTGAGGTAGTCGCGAACCCCGATCTTGCTGAAGCTGCAGTTGAAGAAAGCCTGCGCTTTGACCCACCGGTGCTTGGTCTTTATCGAAACACAACGAGACCGGTTGAACTCCACGGCGAAGTGATCCTGGAAGGGGTAAAAGTGCTGATCAACTATGCGGCCGCTAATCGCGACCCGGAGGTGTTCGAAAACCCGGACCACTTTGACTTACATCGGCCGAAAAAACGCCACATGGGTTTCGGGCTCGGCGTGCATTTCTGCCTGGGTGCGCCAATGGCCCGACTCGAAGCAGAGATAGCACTCAAGGCGATGGCGCGCCGCCTGCCTGATCTCAAACTCATCAGTGCAGGGGAACGCATCGCGCCTTTCTTCCTGTGGGGCAGGAAAAGGTTGCCCGTCTCATGGAAGTAGCCGCGCGAGGTCAGGCCACGCTGGCTGGCTGGATAACGAGGGACGTCTTGCTGACGGCGTTTTTTGTGAGCGGTATGTCCGTCGGCTATGTGCTGGAGCAGCGTTACGATTCACTTGTCGTGGTCGTGCCAACGGCAGTGTTCAGTTTTGTTGCTGCCTATGCACTCTGTTACATCGTGCACGAGTGGGGACACTATCTTGGCGCGCGCCTGACGGGTATCAAAATGCCACTATCGCCATACAAGGGTGCACTTCTTGGCAAGTTCGAAATTGATAAGTATGACCGCCGTCAGTATCTTGCGCTGAGTTACGGTGGTGACCTTGGTCATGTGCTGGTAACGCTGATCGGTGTGAGCTGCTACCTGCTGTTTGACCTCGGCACAGCAGGTGCCTGGTTTGCGATTGGCGGCCTTGCCTTCAGCGTACAAGCACTCGCGGTAGATCTGCCCATCGTATTCAAGGTGCGAGGCGGTGCGGACATTATCCCTACCGCGGATGCTGGCACACAGCCGGCGGTTATCCTGCGCCGCACGTGGCAGACATGGATCCCCCTGGGCCTGGTTTTGCTGGCCTATTCCCTCTCGATTTGAGCGACATAACAGGCTCGTTTGTGCTGCATTGCAGCAATACAAAAGTGTATTCCAATACAGAAATTTTGTAGTAGGATCTAAAAATCTCGGCAAGGAGGTAGAGCCGGGTATGAGTGACAAAACGAACGTCTAAACACACAAAGTCAGGGGGACTTATGTCTGACGAGTTAAAGAGGGGTCGCTCGATCCTCACCTATCTGTTTCTTTTCTGTTTTGCTTTTTTCCTGCCCAAGACTGTTTTTGCCCAAGAGTCCGCAACGATTGAGGAGATTATCGTTACGGGTACCAAGCGTGATGAGTCTTCCCAGGATGTCCCGATTGCCCTGACGGCAATCTCTGAAGAACAACTCAAAAACCAGTTTCGAACCGACATCCTCGCGTTAACCGAGATGTCACCTGGTATCTCAATGGGCCAGAACGCTGGTTTCCGGGCCATCGCGGGCGGTATTCGCGGTACGGGTCAGAACTCGATCCTGGTGACCCAGGACTCTTCCGTTGTGCTCCTGGTTGATGAGTTCGGCATGGCGAACGTGCAATCGCAGTTTGTAACCTTGTTTGATACTGATCGTATCGAGATCTATCGCGGGCCGCAGGGCACCCTTTTCGGTAAGAGTGCAACTGGTGGTGCGATTTCCATTACCAGCAAGCGGCCAGTGATGAACGAGTGGTTTGCTGATGTGGATGTACAGCTTGGCGAGTTTAATGGTGACGATGGTGCCAAGTCTGATATAGAGAAATATAACGTCGCCTTGAACATCCCGTTAGTTGAAGACAAGTTCGCTATTCGCGCGGTGGCCATCTGGGATGAGGACGATGGCTACTACACCAATGACAAAGCAACCGCTGATCAGACCCAGGGGCTTATTCCGGGATTGTTTGGTGGCGCGCCGTTACCGCCACCCCTGGATGGTCCTGCAGTGGGTAGTGGTGAAAACCTGAATAACGTTGACGTATTTGCTTCCAAGGTCAAGTTCCTTTGGCAGCCGAACGACGTTTATGAGGCCTACTTTATCTGGTCGCATATGGATGACGACGGCGGCAGCCCGCCTGGCGTGAATGAATCAGAGCCAACGATGCTGTTGCCACTGCTCGGATTCCCTTCTATCCAATCTGCGGGTCTTGGCGATCCGCTCAGCACCGGTATCACGAACCAGTGCTGGGGTGAGGCGTTCTGCGTGAGTGATGGTCATCGCGTCGATGTGGACATGTACCAGTTGCACCAGACGCTGACGTTTGATGATTACACCGTTAAGTTACTCTGGGGTGATCGAGAGCAGGAAGAAATACTCGCCAGCACCTACACCGGTGAAGCGTTCATGTCTTTGTTCGATGCATCCCGCAACACAACCAGGGATCACTCGCAGATCGAATTGCGGGTGAGCAGTAGCTTTGATGGTCCGTTCAATTTTGTGGCTGGCTTCTCCTATGAAGAGGAAGAGGTCAACATGCTGGCTTATGCAACGGTCGGCCTGTCTGGTCTACTGACTTTTGTTGATCCGGACGCTGATCCTGCAACACCGGGTCCGTTCTTCAATGCCGACGGTACGCTCGCACTCGAAACTGACTACGTCACCGACCCGACGATGACAGGCGCCTCACAGGATCGCGAGACCTGGGCCTACTACTTCGATTTCACCTACGAGTTTAACGAGAACTGGTCGCTGTCTGGTGGTGCCCGATATACCAAGGATGAAAAGGACTTCTTCAGGCGCCAGAACCCTGGTGGTCCCTGTACAGCGGAAACACCTGCCAAGGACCAGGTGATGGTGAACGGTACCTGCCTCGACCGTCGCTCCAATGCGGTGTCTCGAGTGCCAGGCGATTTTGAGCCGCGTGAACTCGATCCGTTCAGCCTGCCGTTGCCGGATTCAGCCTTTGAGATTGCGCTTAACACGGGTGATGAGTGGGATGAAACAACCTACCGACTCGTGCTTGAGAGGAACGTTGGCGACGATGGAATGATCTACGGTAGTTTTGCTACCGGCTTTATTCCGGGGGGCTACACGGAAACCTGTTCAACCGCTGCAACCTGTCTGCCTTTCGATTCAGAGACGAACGAAAACTGGGAGTTTGGTTACAAGGGCCAGTTCTTTGACAATACCCTGCAGGCCAACTTCGCCATCTTCTTCACGGAGTACGAGGACCTGATTCGCTCCCAGGTGGTTCCGTTCACCAACATCTTCGGCAATACAACGCAGGAGACGATTAACGTAAATGCTGGTGTTTCAGAAGCGCAAGGGCTCGAAATGGAGTTGACCTGGCTGGTCAATGACAATCTGCGCGTTGACTTCTTCTATGGGTATCTCGATCACGAATACGACGAGTTTGACCTGGATACCAACCAGGATGGGATTGTCGAGGATCTGTCGAACTTCGATGTACCGTTCTCTCCTGAGAACAAGTATGGCATCGCGCTGACCTATGAACATGCGTTCTGGAATGGGTCGATGACCTGGAACACGAACTTTAACCATACTGACGAGAATGAGTTTTCCGTGTTCAATTCACCGCTTACGCAAATGTCAGAACGCGACCTCTGGGACGCCAACGTCAGTTACCACGATGGCGACGGACGATATCGCGTTACGCTCTGGGGTAAGAATCTGTCTGATGAGCGTTATCGCATGGCAGCAAACTCGGTCGCTGGACTCTGGAACTTCACGATGTTCGGTCGGCCTCGATCGTACGGATTGGAATTCTCAGTACACTTCCAGTAATCCGGCAGACAGAAAAAACCCGCGCCGGGAAACCGCCGCGGGTTTTTTTGCGAGTCTTCTTTATAGTGATGTTTTGTTTCTAAAGGTGATGTGAATGACTTACAAAGTTTTTGTCTGGGCAAGCGGCGGTATTGGTTCGCACGCCGCAAGGGTAGCGCTTGATCGTGAGTCGCTTGAACTTTGCGGTATGCACGTGATGTCCGAGGCGAAAGTTGGTAAAGAGGTTGGCGAACTGATTCGCCGTGACGCGACAGGCATTACCGCCACGGGCGATATTGAAGCGATCAAAAACTCCGATGCTGATGTTGTCATCCACACGCCTTTGCCGTCACTCATTGCGGGTGAAGACAAGCTGAAGGACCTTGATGATTTCTGCGAGTTACTCGCTGCTGGTAAAAACGTCATCACCGTTGTCGGCTATATGTACCCCAAGGTACATGGGCCAGAAGTGGTGCAGCGACTTGAGGAAGCCTGCAGGGCCGGTGGTAGTTCATTTCATTCCACCGGTTTGAATCCGGGCTGGATGGGGGACCTGCTGCCGCTCGCGATCAGTTCCATCTGCGAGCGAATTGATCATATCCATGTGCTTGAGATTTCAAACTTCGACGGTTATGCCTCGCCGGAAATCATGTTTGACTCAATGGGCTTCAACTCCACACCGGAGGAGCACGCGGAGATTATCAAGCGCCAGAAAACCTGGCTCGATTCGCTTTTCACCGAAAGCGTGCAGATGGTTGCCGATGCCCTCGATATGGGGGTGACGGAGGTAGTGAGCACGTTGGAAACAGAGCTCGCAACCGAGGACCTCACTGTCGCAGCAGGCACGGTCAGGAAGGGGACTGTCGCCGGGCAGCACTGGCGCTGGTCAGGTATGGCTGGTGGCGAAGAAGTGATAGCCCACGAAACCGTCTGGCGTATCCATAAAAGCACAGCGCCCGACTGGGCCGACGGCAACAACTGGATTCGCTTCAAGGGTGTGCCCAATGTGAACTTTGAGATCGAAAGAGACTTTGGTTTCATGGATAACGGTGGCGTTGGCACTGGCGCGCACGCGATGAATGCCATCCCTTACGTGGTTGATGCTGAACCTGGCATCAGGACATTCCTCGACTTACCTTGGATCTACGCCAGGAAGTGACGAAAACGGAGAAGAAAGATGGGACTTTATGAGAATTTTCGACTGGACGGACAGGTTGCCGTTGTCACAGGTGGCGGCCGGGGTATTGGTCGTGGCATAGCGCACGGTCTCGCGGATTGTGGCGCCGATGTTGTGGTGATGGCGAGACGTCAGGCTGACGTTGATGCCGTTGCTGAAGAGATCAGGGGGAAAGGGCGGCGCAGTCTTGGCCTTTCTGTTGATGTCATGGACTGGGATGCCATCCCCGCAGCCCTTGATCGTGTGGTTGATGAGTTTGGCGGTCTCGACATCATGGTGAACAACGCCGGCGGCACGCTCGATAACAAGATGTATTCGTTGCCGGATATCTCGATTGAGAAGTTCGACGAGCAGCTTCACCTCAATATGAAAACCAAGTTCTGGGGCGCGCAGCAGGCAGCGATGCGCATGCGCGATGGTGGCAGCATTATCAGCATCATTTCGATTGCAGCGCACAAGCCGTCACCCGGGTTCGGCGTCTACTCAGCCGCCAACATGGGTATGATCAGCATGACTCGCACGCTCTCGGTTGAGCTTGCGCCACGCGGTATCACGGTCAACTGTATTGCGCCCGGTATCGTTGTGACCGATATGCTGGTCGATACCATGAAGATTTCCCGTGATGACGCGAAAGACATGTTTGCCAACCAGATACCGCTTGGTCGAACCGGTACCCCGGAAGACTGCGCCGCAGCGGCCGTTTTCTTTGCATCACCAGCCGCGAGGTGGATAACAGGTCAGTTTATTGATGTTGCAGGTGGGCAACCAAACTGACAACACATATAAAACGATAAACTCCACATCTGATTGTGGATGGTGCAGGGAAAGGAGACAGCAATGAACGAGAATGTAAACGTACTTATCGTGAGCAAAGGGCACGACTATGTGCACGATTCCTTCCTTGCCATGTTTGCGGCGATGGATGGCGTGACCTCAACGCTGGTTGAGCAACCGGCAGCGCAGGTGGTGCTGCAGCCTGGCCATGTAGAACCCTATGACGCGATCTTCTTTTACGACATGTCTGGTATTCCCGGTGTGGGCCTCTTGCACGATGGCGCAAACAACACGGGTATTCCGCCTGTGGAATATGTCACCGCTATCGAGGGGTTGCTGGAGGCAGGTAAAGGATTGGTGCTGGTGAACCATGCAACGGTGGGCTGGCCGCTGTGGCCACTCTGGCGTGAGATTACGGGTTCCTCTTTCATGCTGACGGCAGGAGAGCTGAACGGTAAGCAGGTGCCAGGTTCCGGTTACCGTGGCGGACATGGACCGCTGCCGAGCGCCACGATCAAACTGGTGCCGCAAGGGGACCACCCTGTGCTCACCGGTCTCGAAGCGGGTTTTGATATCACTGATGAGCTCTATCTCAAAACGAGGGACTATGAATCCGGCGTGACACCGATTCTGCGAGGTGACTACGACTTTGTGCAGGAGAACTTTACACCGCCGCCCATGGCGCCAGCAGAAGAGCAGGAAAACTGGGATCACCCAGAGGGCAGCGACCTGATCGTATGGGCAAATGCATGCAGGAACTCACCGATCGTTGTATCTGACGTGGGTGACAGTCCGCTTGCTTACGATGACCCGAACTATCGCCGCCTCATCGAGAATTCACTCAAATGGGTTGCCTCAGAGTCTGCCAGGGAGTGGGCCCAGTCACAATAACAGTCACAACAATCGGCACAATAACAGTCACAACAACCGTCACAACAACCGCCACAATAAGCGCTGCCTTGCCCAACTATTCCTTCGGCGGATCATCCGTCGTCAGGGCAAGCAGCAGGTTACCTGGCATATGCATGTAGATCCCGTAACCTGAACTCAGGAGCAGGGTGCCATCGTAGGCGACCGGGCCTGCACCGCCTCCCATGGAGCCGCCGTTAGTAGGCAGGCCTGCTGTGGGAAAAGCGCCGGTGGTGTCTATTTCCCAGCGAATCCTGCCGGTTTCAATATCGTATGCCCGCGCCATACCATCCATTGCACCGGCAAATACCAGGTTGCCGATAACCGTCGGCACCTGTGATATGCCTGGGTCGCAGTATTCTCTCTCTCCACAGTTGTTTTCGTGCAGGCGGGACCAGATGATGTCACCGGTGTTGGCATCGAGTGCATGCATACCCGGCTTTGATGGCGTCGGGTAGCTGCGCCCGTCTTCCCAGTCACTGATCGGCACCAGTACCTTGTCGTAGGCAACAGCAATCCCGAAATGAATGCCACCCTGGATGCCGCCGCGACCGACCTGGGTTCGCCAGACTCGCTTACCTGTATCAGCCTGTAGTGCATGTACATAGCCGGATTTCTGGCCTGCGATTACAAGTCGGCCATGACGCTTTGTATCAACAACCACAGCGGCACCGCCGAAGTCGAAATCGGGACCACCCTCTACCGGGCAGTTCTCCGGTGTATCGGTATCACAGGCGGTGTTCCATACATCGTTGCGGGTGGCCTGGTAGGTCCAGTTGATGGCGCCGGTGGTCAGATCCATTGCAATGATGGCATCTGATGTTCGGGTTGCCGGTGACGACATGTTCTCGCCGGTGCCGACAAGCAGCTGGTTGTTTTCTGTGTCTATGGCGGGGCTGTTCCAGATCATCGCACCTGATGGTCCCATGATGTTTGTACCAACGGGGTTCTGGCCCTGAACCGTTGCGGGTTCATCAATCGTGTAGGTCTTCCAGTTAACCTCCCCGGTTGCAGCGTTCACAGCAACGACGGAGCCCCGGAAGGTACAGCACTCATACTCGGGATCGACAGCAAGTGATACTTCAAGTGCTGACACCGGTACATAAAGCGTTTCCTTGTGCAGGGTAGGGGTGCCTGTAATGGTGGCGTTTGGATGATCATCTGCACGCATACGCCAGGTCTGTTCGCCGGTGATGGTCGAGATGCTGTAAACGTTGCCGAGGACATCACCAAAGTAGAGCTGCTTAAAGGTGGCGACAATACCGGTGCGCACTTCGCCTGCCGCCTGGAAGGTCCATACAGAACAGCCGGTGTCTTCATCCAGCGCGTACACCTTACCCCCATGAGAGCCGACAAAAATGAGTCCACCTGCAAATACCGGCTGCGAACGTACCCGGTTGGCATCGGGAAATGACACCGCCCACTTTTCTCGGAGCTTATGGACGTTTCTCGAATCGATCCCCGAGGTGTTAAACGTGAGGTGCCTCGTGTTGGTCGGCTGGATGCCCCAGTTGGCGCCGGCGATAGGTCGTCTCGCGTTGAATACTTTGCTTTCGGTGCAGGCAGGGATTTCCGGGTTCAATACCTCAAGGCCAACCGTTTTGCCGGTCAGGTACTCGGCTATCCGGATCTGTTCCTCGTCGCTTAAGCCCTCTGACTGGGGTGCCATGATGCCGCGCATCGACACCAGGATGGATTCAGGTGTCGCGAGTCCGATCATTTCCCTGTGAGGCGCCTTGGGCACCTGGCCTTCGTGGCAGCGCCAGCAGTATTCGTCGTAAAGGCCTTTACCGTCGATGACAACTTCCGGTTCAGGCTCTGAAAGCACGCTGGTCAGCTCATCTGCGCTATCACAGCCGGCGAGCAGCAGCAGGAAAACAATAATACTAAGGCGCATTGATCGCGTTTCTTGTCTCATGATGGTCTTTAGGAGAGTTTACCATCGCCCGGCGCCAGGATGCGCCTGTAGCCGACGGATACGTCAGTCTTCCAGACTGATTGCGACTGCGGGGCAGACCTCGACGGCTTCCTGCGCATGTCTGCGCAGGTCGGCGTCGAGTTCGTCCACGAGCACGATGGGATATCCCTCGTCATCCATTTTGAACAGCTCGGGGTGGTTGTAGTAACACTCCCCGGACATGTAGCACTTGTTACGGTCTATCTTAACTTTAGCCATTACCTGTCAAACGTCAGCCAGAGTTCCTGGGGCGCCCTGAAGCCGCCGGAGTCGATGGATGGTGATGTAATGCCGTTGTGCTCAGCAAACTTCGGACGGATGTTGCGGATTGCTGCCATTAGTTTGCTGCAGGCGATGGCGGATTCCTGCCGTGCCATGGCATACCCCATGCAGAAGTGCTGGCCAATACCAAAACCCAGGTGCCCGTTCTTGCCATCCTTGTATCGCCCTGAGCGGTTTTCCCGGCCCATGTGCAGATCTTCTCGATGAATATCAAAAGTGTCCGGATCCTTGAAAGCCCTCTCATCCCTGTTGCCGGCACCGAGGTACAACACCACACCGGCACGCTCGGGTATGACGTGATTGTGGATTTCCACTTCTCTGGTTGTATACCGGAACTGTGCATGGACCACCGCGTCGTATCGCATCATTTCGGTGAACACGTTTTCCCAAAGGGACGGGTCAGCGGCGACGTCTTCGAGCTGGTCCGGTCTTGTATAGAGCAGGTGATACCACATGTTGGCAATTGCTTTATCCGTCGTATCACCGCCAGCAGCGAGTAACAGCGCAACAAAGCCCTTTATCTCCTCCGGGGTCATGCGGCTGCCGCCCATTTCTGCAACGCAGATACGCGAGAGGAGATCTTCCCCCGGGTTTTTGGTCCGCTCTTCAATCATGGGATCAATGTAATCCCACATGTCATTCCTTGCCTGGATGCCGCGCATGAGGTGTTCGCCGCCAAAACCAAGTCCGGCGATGAGGTGCTGGTACCACTCAACAAAGGTGTCTTCATCTTCCCTTGGTAGTCCCAGCATGTTGGAAATCACCCGGATCGGGACCTGGCTCGAAAACTGTTTAACAATTTCCACTTCGCCATCGTCGATGAACCTCTCGATTACTTCCTCTGCAATCGTCTCGATCATCGGCAGGAAGTCCTGCAGCTTCTGTCCGACAAACTGTCCGGCGACGATGATCCTCAGGCGACGATGTTCATCACTGTTGCCGTATTCCAGGATGTTGGGACCAAATACGTGTGACGATCCAAACTTGTAGGGGCCGTCAGGTTTGTACATGGCCCGGTCAAAGCTGTCGTTGTCCTGGAATGCGGCATCTACATCCCAGTAACGGGAGATGATCCAGCGGTTATGGAAGCGGTCATGGTAAATCGGGTGATGATCGCGCAGCTGTTTGTAAATAGGGAAGGGATCTTTCTGAAACTCGGCAGAATCGAAGATGCGGGGATCCAGGTCCCGGCGTGGCATTGCCTGGGTTTCTGACATAGTAGCTCCTAGCGGGTGGTCAGCCCGACGGGTAGTTTCCAGCAGGTATGCATTTCACCTACCGTGAGTGAAGCGAGGTGCGGGTTTGCCCCTTCTGCCAGGCGAATATCTGCGCACAGTTCGGAAAGGACCTGTGAGGCAGTTACTGCTGTATCCCGGGTCAGTGCGTAACGCGAGCGGGCGCGATCTTCCGGGACAGCAGGATGCTTCGACGGTTTGCCTAGCCTGAATGCAATGCCTGAGGCGAGTCCATCGGCGCGGTACTGGCCGCGAGGTTCACGTTGGCACATGTCCCTGCGGTCCACGATAAAGGTATCCGGGTCATTAAAAATACGAGGGTCGCGATTGGCTGCAGCGGCAGAGCAGGTGAGTCTTGCACCTTCGGGAATCAATTTGCCGAATCGTTCAACCTCGTGCCGTGCGAATCGATGTGCCGTGATGACGGGCGCCGAGTGACGCAGCGTTTCCAGATAGGCGAGTTTCATCAATCGCTGGTTTTGGCGAGCCTGCTCGAGTGCACCAGGGTTGGTGAGAAGCTGGAACCACAGGTTGGCGAGGGCACCCTGCAGCGTTTCATGGTCTCGCTCCAGTAATGTTGCAACGATATCAGCGGCAGAACAGGGTTCGCACTGCAGCATGACACTGACCAGGTCATCGCTCGGGGAGGCCCGGCGTGCCTCGGCAATGGGTTCAAAATAACTGATGAGTTCACTGATTGCCCTGCGACCGTCTTCCTGCAGCGTTGGTTCAAATGAAACACCCCGATGCATTCGCCAGTAACGTGACGAAAATTCGCCCAACTCTTCATCCGGGATCGCCAGCAGTCCGCCCAGGAGTCGCATGGAGAATGTCGCAGCAAAACCAGTGGCAAGGTCTGCGGCGTCAGCCGCCAGCAAGTCGTTCACAACACGCCCGGCAATCTCGCCTGCGTTGTTGTCGGTAAACGCTTCTTCCGCCGCAAGTACGCTTAACTCGTTGGCCAGGTTGCGACCGATCTCCATGCCGTAGTACCAGCTGTTTGGTCGCGTCTCAAAATTGGCATCGTCTGAAAATATCGATGTGACGTCGTTGTACTGCGTTATCCAGTAGCTGTTCGATAGCCAGTCCCGGTAACAGGGATAGTTCTCGCGGAGGATGGCGACGAGCGGATAGGGATCCTGCCGATAAGCATTTGAAACCAGCTGTATCGGTTTGATCTTCTCGGTGCTTTCACCGACGCGTTCACGCTGGTAGACCTCATAGGTGCGATAGCCATAAGACTCGCCGTCGTGCGGGGCTCGTTTTGTGATAACAACCCCGTTTTTACCTACTACTTCTGCCATGAATCAGTCCAGGTCGTATTCGAGCCAGAGCGCACGCACTGACGTGATGCCCATGGGTGCCGGGTTCACGCCGTCGACATCTTTTGGCATCTTGTCTTCCCTGATGCGCGGGTTCTTCATGCGCTTCAGGAGAATCTTGGAACCGACCACCGCCTCCTGGTGGGATATCCAGGCGCCAGGGCAGAGGTGTGGGCCAACGCCAAAGGCCATGTGCGAACACTTGCCTTCCTTGCGATAGCCGGAGCGCAGCAGCTTACCTGCGTACAGGTCTTCCCTGAAGATATTGAAGGATTCAGGGTCCTTGAAGATGCGTTCATCGTGGTTGGCGGAGAAATCCACCATCTGCATCAGTGAACCCGCCGGCACTTTCACGCCGTGCATTTCCACATCAAAAGTGTTGTGCCTCGGCTGGCCGCCGATGGAAGACGAATGGCGCAGTGTTTCGTGAAAAGCGAGATCCCAGTTGGCTTCATCTTCCACGACTGCCGCGAACTGGTCGGGGTGGCGAAGCAGCAGGGCCCACATGTTCAGAATGGCACCGCGGGTCGTTTCGCCGCCGCCACCAACAATCAATGCGATATTTGAAGTGATCTCTTCAGTGGAGAGATAGTCGCCATCAACTTTAGTTTCGCAGAGCTTGCTGATGATGTCCTTGCTGATCGGGTTGCCATCATTGTCATAGAGGTAGGTGGGCGTCTCGCGTCGTTCCTCAACAATACCGGCAACGTAATCTTCAAGGTCCTGGCGCGCTTCTACACCCTGCTTGTGAGTGTCAGAACCGCCGAGACCGCTCATCATCGAGTTATACCAGTAGTAAAACTGTGATTGTGCATCCTTCGGAAAGCCGAGGACCTCACAAACCACCCGGATCGGGAACTCATTGGCGAACATCATGCCGAGTTCAAAGCTGCGCTTGCCGTCCTCGTCGATGCAATAATCTGACCCGTCGGCGACAGCCTTGTCCCAGTCGTCGATCATCTCTTCGGCGAGGCGTTCAATTGCAGGAATCCGATTCTGCAAGGATTTGCCTACCAGGTGTTGTCCGTACAGGTTGCGCCTGCGGCGATGTTCAACACCGGAAAGCTCCAGCTGCGTGTTACCGAGGACACCACTCGATGAGCCTTTCGGAATCGTGTTGAAGCCCTCATCGTCGAAGTAACATTCAGTAATGTCGTCGTAGCGCGTTACCCAGTAGCAGTTGTGCAGCTTGTCATGAAATACGGGGTAGTGGTCACGCAGGATGCGGTAGTAAGGGTAGGGGTTACGAAAGAACTCCGGCGAATCGAAGATACGCGGGTCGATCAGCGGCGTGCCATCCTCGGCGTGACCCATGTCGACGGCTTCACCCTCTGGCATCAGGGGGAACGTTTTAAACGGGGCGTCGGACGTCTCAGACTGGTCTGCCAGACTGGTCAGTTGCGTGGCTAGATCGGTCATGTTTTACCTCTTTATCCGTCTCGGACCAAAACTGTAGTCAAGTACAAAAATCTCATTTAGACTACTCCCTCTGTATAGCTGATGCAACAGCGCAGGCCTTGTCATTCAAGGCTTTGGAGTAGTTTGTAGATATGACCTTTGTAATAGCAGATGCATGTATCGATGTCCGGGATGAGTCCTGCATCGAGGTCTGTCCGGTGGACTGTATCCTCGTCGAGGAAGATGACCGCATGTGTTACATCGAACCCAATGACTGCATTGACTGCGGTGTGTGTGAATCCGCCTGTCCGGTCGGCGCGATATTTGAAGATTCTGCGGTGCCGCGGGAATCATCAGCTTTCACTGAAATTAACGCCCTGTGGTTTGAAGACAAGGCAGCAGCCCGCGCAAGGGTTGAAGCCTTTATCGATGGTAACCCCTCGATTACCTGAGTCTGTTAAGTAGCCGGGCCATTCATGAGCCCCCATTCGATATGAGCAAAGTCAGACCGCTTACCCCGAAACAGGAAGACCGCCGCCGCAGGATTCTATCTGCTGCACGTGCCATGGTTGCTGACCACGGTTATGAAGGCATGGTGATGAGCCAGGTTGCCGAGAAGGCAGGGGTGTCGCCAACGACCCTCTACAATCTTTACAACACCAAAGATCAGCTGGTCATGGAGTCCTTGCAGGAACTGATCGCCGAGAACCAGAACCGTGTGATCCGTGAAAGCAAAGCAGCCGGTTGGGAGCTGATCATGGCGCTGGTTCGCAATGGCGCGTGGATGGTCTCAACCGAGCCCGCTTATGCCGAAGCCATCACACACGCGCTGCTTCGAGCGACACCAGGTGAAGCGCTGGTCACAACACTGCTTGAGGCCACCCGCGATAATCTCGTGGTGTCGGTCAAGGCCATGGCCGCAAACGGTGAACTTGCTGAAGGGATCGACGTTTTCGAACTGGCGACATCGATCACCGGTGTTTACTGGTCGAGCTTCATCCTGTGGAACAAGGGACTGGTTAACCTGCAGGACATGGACCGGACGTTGCAGGTCAACTCCCTCGCTTTCCTTATCGGCGTGAGCAGGGGTAGTGCAAGAGACGCGATGCAGGCTGAGCTGGACCGTATATCACATGAGTGAGAATAGAAGATGAGTGAATCTGACATGAAACCCTACCAGCCGGTTGAGCTGTCAAAGCTCGAGGACATCAATTTCCTCGACTCCAGATTGCAGAACTGTCCCTATGATGCGTATCGAATGCTGCGTGACGACGCGCCGGTGTGGGTTGATCCCATTACAGGGTTTTATGTCATCTCACGATTTGAAGACCTGCGTCAGGTACTGCTCGACACGGAACACTATTCCAATGATATGCGTGGCGGCCAGGGTGGCAGCCGCGAAAGACTGGACTCAGACAGGGCGCAGCGGATGCACCAGCTGTACCAGGACAAAGGCTGGGTGCCCGGTGCAACGCTCGCCGGCAGGGATGATCCCAATCACAAGCAGATGCGCGCCATGTTCAACGAGGCGTTCAAGCCGAAGATGATCAATGCGATGGACCCCTTTGTCAGGGATACCGCATACAAACTCATTGATGCGTTTGTTGACGATGGCCGGTGCGACTGGATCAGACAGTTTGCGGTGCCACTGCCCCTCATTGTGATCGGTCAGCAGGTTGGTGTGCCTGAAGAAGATATCTGGAAGATCAAGGCGTGGACCGATGCCTGGGTGCAGCGCCTCGGCATGATGCAGACAGAAGAGGAAGAACAATGGTCGGTGGAAATGGAGATCGAGGCGCAACACTACTTCCAGCCGATTTTTGAACGGCTTCGACAGGAACCGGATGACACCCTCCTGTCAGTACTGGTCAACCGCGAGATACCGGAGTGGGGCAGGACACTCACCGATAATGAATTACATGCAGAGATGATGGCCGATACGTTTGTTGGCGGCTCTGAAACGACGACCAATGCGATTGGCTATGGCGTCAAGCTGCTGATAGAAAATCCACATGTCTGGGAAAAACTGAAATCAGACCCGGACAAGTACCTGCGGACTTTCTGCGAAGAAGTGGTCAGGTTGGAAGGGCCTGTGCAGGGTCTCTTCCGGCTGGCGGCAAAGGACATCGAGTTGCACGGCGTCACTATTCCGAAGGGTGCCATGATCAACGTACGGTATGCGGCGGCAAATCGTGATGAAAGGGAATTTGAGTGTCCGGCAGAGCTGGACCTTGAGCGCGAAAAGCCGGGCCGGCATCTCGGCTTTGGCTCCGGCGTACACCATTGCATTGGTGCACCACTTGCCCGTAGGGAGCTGTTCTGGTCGTTCCGTGCCCTTGTTGACAGGGTGGATGACCTGCGGTTTGCCGAAGGCATGAACACGTTTGAGGTGGCGCCAAACTTTTCGCTGCGCGCCATGCAGGCGTTGCACATCGAGTTTGATGCAAAAGCACCAGCTGATCGGGTTGACCCGACACAGCTTGATATTCAATCCAAAGCCACCGATATTGAGAACCCTGCCAACGGCGGCTGACGTTACAAACACTAAAAGACTCACCAGGAGATTAACCATGGCGGAAATGTTTAAGGAACTCGACCCGGATACGATGCCGCGATCCCCGGGCCTGACCTACCAGGAGTTACTGGACCAGGATACACATGAAGTTCCACCGGTGCTGCGCCTGCAGTCACCACGCGACATGGGGGTGAACGAGTTTTCAAAAGAGCGTTACACCTCGCGTGAGTATCACGAGAAAGAAGTTGAGCGCCTCTGGATGAAGGTATGGCAGATGGCCTGTCGGGAAGAAGAGATCCCAGAGCCGGGCGATCACATGCGTTATGACATCGCCGGGCGTTCCTTCCTGATCGTTCGCCAGGAGAACCGCGAGATCAAGTGTTATCCGAACGCCTGCCTGCATCGCGGTCGCATGCTGAAAGAATTTGATGGGCACGCATCCGAAATCCGCTGCGCGTTCCATGGCTTTGCCTGGCACCTGGATGGTTGCCTGAAAGATGTACCGGCACGCTGGGATTTTCCGCAGATTGAAGATGAAGCCTTCTCGCTACCAGAGATTCCTGTTGCTACCTGGGCCGGATTTGTATTCATCAACCCGGACCAGGACTGCGAGCCGTTCGAGCCCTTCATCAAGGATTTGGCAGAACAGTTTGAGCGCTGGAATCTCGACACGCTTTACATCCAGGCGCATGTGGCACGCGTCATGCCCTGCAACTGGAAGATTGCCCAGGAAGCATTCTGCGAGGCCTACCATGTCAACGGGACGCATCCACAGATTCTTCGCAGCCTCGGTGATGTGAACTCCCAGGTTGACGTCTGGGATAACTGCGCACGGGTGATTACGCCGGGTGGTACACCAAGCCCGCTGCTTGAATATGACGTCACCGATGAAGATGTGCTGCGCGCGATGATGGACCTGCCGCCTGAAGCGGAAGTTGCTATCCCCGAGGGTATGAACGCAAGGGCGTTTCTTGCTGCAATGAGCCGGGAAGGGCTGCGCGCTGATGCCGGTGATCGAGTTGACGAGTATTGCGACGCGGAAATTGTCGACAGTATCGACTACACACAGTGGCCAAATTTCCATCCCTGGGGTGCATTCAACAAGATTGTTTATCGCTTCCGTCCGAACGGTGACGATCATCGAACTTCCATCATGGAGTGTTACCAGCTGATGCCGTTTGAAGGTGAGCGACCACCACCGGCGCAGATTCACTGGCTCGGTGATGACGAAAAATGGTCAACGGTCCTCGGCTTCCTCGGCCGGGTGTTCGACCAGGACGTGTTCAACATGCCCAAGGTGCAGATGGGGCTTGAATCCACCTATAAGCCAGGTGTGACCCTGTCAGGTTACCAGGAGGCAAAAGTACGCTGGTTGCACCACAAACTCACCGAGTGGGTAGGAGAGTAATTATGAGCATGACGCATCCGTTTGATCCTGAATCCACCTACGAACTGATGGACGACGGCAATATCCGTGTCACGCGGGATGGCCAGGAAGGTATATTCACCGGTGAAGGTGTACATATCTCTGGTGATATTCGAGAAGCAGACCCGCAGGTCTGCAACTGGGTCTCCAATGTGCCAGACCCCGACACGCAATTGTCGACCTCCCGTATCGCTGGCCGTGACGCCGGTGATGGCAAGGCCACCCACGCCTCACACCTGAACGCCTGATGCCCCGTTACGTGCTGCTTGGTCTGTGTGAGCCGCTCACCAGTGAAGACCAGGCAGCATTTGATGAGTGGTTTATCGATCAGCACATCGAAGACACGACGCGCTGCCCGAACTTTGTACGCGGCTCCGTGTACAAGCTCGCCGGTCCTCACCTGGACATAGAAACAAAGTCTGCCTACCTGTCGCTGTACGAGGTTGAAGCGCCGAGTTACGAAGAAGCAGAGAGCGTGCTGAATGAATGGCAGTCTGACCCTGATGCCTGGGAAGGTCGCCGAATTCACATGCAGACCATGGCTAAGTTCGGGAGTATTCCCATGAAGATTAATGGGTCTGGTTGGTATGAGGAACTTAAAAGCTTTTCAGGACCTGCGGCTGAAGACCCCGACTAACGTCATCTCGACCGGAACGAAGTGAAGCGGAGAGATCTCTCCACTTCAGTCACTACGTTCCTTACGACCAGCGTGGCCCGGTCGAGATGACGGGGCATGGCGGGAAGCAACCCTAAGGCGAATCCGGCAAAGCCGCCCCCGGCGCCAACACCAGGTCAGGCGGCGGCGCGCTATCAAACTTCACCGCTTTAACATGTGACAGTCCGCTGCACAGCGCCTTGATAATCCTGTGACCACCGTCCATCAAACCACCGTCAGGCAGGAGAATAACCGGGTAGTCGAGATCGGCTGCATTAATCCGTTCAACGTGCGGCGCCAGTTCACGTAATGTCGGCGGTTTCTTTGCACTGAACCAGCAGTTGATATCTGTCTCAGGGATGTCATCAATGGCCACATCAAACACCGGTAAATCCGCGGTTGCTTCCCACAATTTCCTGGTCCACCACAGGTGTCGTTCGCCGTTAACTATTCGTGTGTGTCGTTCTTCTTTCATGAGTAGCCCATGGGTGGTTAAAGCAAGCGTCCCATGCTTGTTCGGTTTTCTATCTCGTAACCACATTTTTCGTAGAAGGCAGTCACGCCGGTATTTCCCTCACGAACCTGCAGGTTAACCTTCAGGCAACCCAGTGCCTGCAAGGCTTTCTCCGCCGCCATGACAAGCCGGCGACCAGTACCGCTGCTTCGCTTGTCGGGATGCACAGCGAGCTGGTAAATCCAGCCGCGATGGCCGTCGTAACCCGCCATGACAAAACCGCTGATATCACCGCCGCGCGCCGCAACAAACATGAGATTGTCCCAGGCCATTTTGGTACGCAGTGAATAGCGCGGATTGTTGTGAGGTTGATCGTCCGGCAGGACCTCGTTCAGCAACGTGACGACGTTGTCCTCATCGGTTGCCTGGTACTGACGAACGTCGAGCCCGTCGCCGTCAGAGGTCATCGCCGCGGTTGGCACGTTCCAGGTCTCCGCGATCGATGATGGTAACCTGCTCACCAACGAGGTCAGGGTCCACCATCTCCTCAAGCCGGTTCATTTCCATTTCCTGGAAGAGCAGCATGTCCCTTGATTCGTTCAGGAGCCTCAGTTGTTCTGTCAGTATCGCATTGTCCTGGGCGATCGCGGTCAGGATCTCGATCTGCTGGTCGATATCGTGGATAAGTTTGTCGAGGCTGATGTCTTCACTGATCATCAGACGTTGTACTTCTTTTTCATGTCTTTAACAGATCGCTCAATGAGGGTGCGCAGTACTTTTTGGTCCACGTCCTCGAGTTTTTTTACATAGAGACAGGATTTACCGGTCTTGTACTTGCCGAGCTTTTTCATTTGCGCCTGGTATTTGTCAAAGCCGGGCATGACATAGATAGTGAGGTTCTGCGAGCGTGGAGAGAATCCGGTCAACATCATCTCACCTTCACGTCCGCTGTCGTACTTGTAATGGTACTGGCCGTATCCAACGATGCTGCTGCCCCAGATCTTTGCGTTCTTGCCGACAATCTCACGCATCATTTTTGCCAATGCCTGGCAGTCTTTCCGCTTGACGGGATCTGTAACGCTTTTGATGAAACTGGCAGGACTGGTTTTTGTGGGGACTGTCTTGTTGTTGCTTGCCGCCATGGATGCTGCTCTCAGCCTGTATCTCCTGTGAGCTCATCGTAACTCTTGCCCTTGTCCTCCCGCAAACCGCTGACAACGGTTGCGAGTGCACTTTCGAACTCGGCGCCGGTGTCGAGGATCTCGCTGTTTTCGGTGACGATCATATGGGCCAGCTGGCCGCCCGTATACTCCGCCACCTTCAGCCCGGCCCGGTTGGCAAAGATGTAGTTGTCGTTACCGGGAATAATCGCAACGAGTTTGCAGGGGGTGAGGGTGCCCTCCATGACGGGCAGTTTGACCCAGGCATCCTGGCGCAGTGACGAAACCATGTTTTTTGCGAGGGTCTGCTTCTTTTCAGCCTTGTGGCGTAACACCAACGCGCGCTGTTTTTTCACCTTGGCGCGCTTCTGCAGGCGTCTTAGCTCCATCACCAGGTCTTCCTTGCGGCGCTTCTGGTATGACACTGACTCTGCGCGCCGGCGTTTTAACTCCTCGATCTGTTTTTCTTTCTTGTTCTGGTCAGACACCGCCTTCAGGACAAACGTGAGATGGGAAGCGATAGCGTCCGGCGTGGTGCTGTGCAGGTTCAGGTTTTTGAGCACACCGGAACCGAGATGATTGATCATCTCGGTATAGGTCATGTCGATGACCTTGCGCCGATTGTGATTGGTCAGCAGCAGCTGTTCGGTTTCATGCCAGTTCAGGATCAATTTGACCCGGGCCACTTTTTCGTCGGGCTCGTTCTTGTCGTCGTAGAGATACCACTCTCCAGGCTGTACCTTGCGAATCCGTTCCACTGCTTCCGGCGTTGCGGCCTGGAGCGCCTGGGCCAGCGACTGGTCTGTTTCCAGCAGTTCAAAGTCGCAGGGGTCAGAAGGAGTGTTCCGGCGCAGGGCGTTATATTCCTCTTCGACGTCGGCGAGGGATGCGAGCACCGCATCTGTGTTAAACGATGCTTTCTGGCAGAGCTTTCTTATGTTCTGTGGCACTGAACCCATGACGCTCTGCTGTTTTGCCTTGTCCTTACGCGGCTGCAGTGACCAGATTAATGCCTCGGTGATCTTGCCGGCGTTCTGCCACTCTTTTGAATCTTCACCAAACTGTATGAACACTTGTCGGATAAATTCATACCAGGGGCCCTGCAGCATGAAGATGATGAAGAGCGGCAATTTCTGGCCCGTCATTTCGCGGTTTAACAGCTCAGCGCTGTAAAACTGACCCTTTTTACCGGCAAGGGTTTCCAGTTCCCGGTCACACAGGCGTTTCTCCAGTTTGGTGTGTAAGGGTGCTTCCTTGTCGAAATGTTTCTTCAGTGCCTTTATCGCCTGGGTGACAGATGCCCTTCCGCTGGTCAGCCCGGTAATGACGACAGTGATCTTTTCCATGAACTGCTCACCGAGCACGCCGAGATCCTCGCTCCAGCCGATACACTCCTCGAGCAGGGTGTCCATCAGGGTAAACAGATGCTGCTTACCCGTAATCGCGTGGAAGTTCTCCTCGACGGCGATAGCGGCGACGAGGGGAGCAAGGTCACGAACAAAGGACTCAACCCTGAAGTCGAGATCGGTTCGTTTCAACATCTGCGTGAACGCCTCATCGACAAATGTGATCAGGGCATGGTGTTCGCGCGTCAGGGAAATGCCGGGATGATGTTTGCCAAGCTGCACGTGGATGGTGTCCACGTGTTCTTCGAGTGAGAGGGAAGGCAATTTACGCAGAAGATCTGCAAGCTGTTCTGATCCGGCGGCAGCGTCCGTCTGCTCAGGCGGGTTGTAGTAATGCACAAACGCGGCGAGCACCTTGTCTTCTGGCACTGCGGCTGCTGCGGGCTGGCTTTCCAGTTCTGCGTTCATGACTTGAGGTTTCTTGTCGATAAGTGACGGGGCACAAGTCCATTTAGAAACCCACCAAAGCTAGAAAGCAAATACTATCAGATGAACCTGCCCGAATTGAGAACCCCGTCACAGAGTCGTCACTCGTCGCCTCGCTTCGTTTATACTCCGGGCAGTTTTTTCTAATCCAACTTACCTACTTCAAGTAAAAGGAGTCCCCATGAAGGGCGCAGTCCATTATGAAGAGCGCGGCGACGTTGCACTGCTCAGTATTGATAACCCACCGGTGAATCCGCTGTCCTCCGGGGTCAGGCAGGGCCTGTATGACGGTATCGTCAAGGCGCTTGCTGATGATGCCATCAAAGCGATTGTTGTAACCGGCATGCACAGGGCGTTTATCGCCGGTGCCGACATTTCCGAGTTTGGTGGTGCGGCCTCGGAAGCGGTGGATCTGAACGCGGTGATCGAAAAGATGGAAAGCAGCAGCAAGCCCATCATCGCAGCGATCAACGGCACTGCCTTCGGCGGTGGCCTTGAAGTGGCACTCTGCTGTGACTATCGGATTGCGGCGCCGAGCGCCCCGGTTGGCCTGCCCGAAGTGAAACTTGGCCTGTTGCCTGGTGCCGGTGGTACCCAGCGCCTGCCTCGCCTGATAGGTGCGGAGGCCTCTGTCAAAGCGATTATCTCCGGTGACCCGATCATGGCGCCTGATGCGCTTGCGATGGGCATTGTCGACAAGGTTGCCTCCGGTGACATTGTTGATGATGCCATTGCCTACGCCGGGGAGATTGTTGCAGCGGGCGGCGCAACCCGGAAGGTCCGCGACCTGACCGACAAGGTGGAAGCCGATCGCAGCAAGCCGGACCTCTTCAAACAGTTTGAAGCCAATCTCGACAGGACTCATCGCGGCCAGTTTGCGCCTGCACAGATCCTTAAGTGTATTGAGGCGGCTGTGACTTCCGACAACTTTGATGAGGGGATTGCGGTAGAGCGAGCCCGATTTGCGGAATGCATGACGCACCCGCAGCGCGAGGCGTTGATCCATATCTTCTTTGCCGAGCGAGCGGCCAATAAGATTCCCGGGCTCGACAAAGATGTTGAACTCATCCCTGTGAACAAGGCTTCTGTCATCGGTGCCGGTACCATGGGTGGCGGCATCGCCATGTGTTTTGCCAACGCGGGTATTCCTGTTCGCATACACGATAATGATCCGGAGAACCTGGCCCGTGGTGTCAAGGTCATTGAAGGCAACTACGCCAGGACCGTATCAAAGGGCAGGCTTACCCAGGAGGAAATGGACAAGCGCATGGCGCTGATCATTCCCACCGAGAACTTTGATGACCTGGGCGACGCTAACTGCGTTGTGGAAGCGGTTTACGAGAACCTTGAGCTGAAGAAGGAGATTTTTGCCCGGCTCGACAAGGTTATGCCTGAGGGTGCGTTGCTTGCGACGAATACCTCCGGGCTTGATGTTGATGCCATTGCGGCGTCCACCAGCCGTCCGGAATTCGTCTGTGGTATGCACTTTTTCAGCCCGGCCAATGTCATGCGACTGCTGGAGGTTGTTCGCGGTGAGAAGTCGTCGCCTGTCACACTCGGTACTGCCATGGCGCTTGGTAAAAAGCTTGGCAAAGTGTCCGTCATGGCAGGCAACTGCCCGGGCTTTATCGGCAACCGCATGCTGGGCGGTTACACGCGCCAGGCCAGCATGATGATCCTGGAAGGTGCCAAACCTGCCCAGGTCGACAAGGTGATGTATGACTTTGGCCTCGCCATGGGGCCGTTTGCCATGAACGACATGGTTGGCCTCGATCTCGGTTGGCGCGCTCGCAAGATGATGGGCGGCTCCAATGAGATCACCGCACGTATTCCCGATGAATTGTGCGAACTCGGTCGCTACGGACAGAAAAACGGCAAGGGTTACTACCGTTACGAGGAAGGTGACCGGACGCCACTGCCTGATCCCGAGGCGGATGAGGTGATTACCCGTGTGGCCGAAGAGCTTGGCTTTGAGCAACGGGATTTCTCGGACGATGAGATCCTTAAGCGGTGTATGTATCCGCTGGTGAATATTGGCGCCAAACTCCTGGAAGAGGGGCATGCATTGCGAGCTGGTGATATCGACACCGTTTATGTCAACGGCTATGGCTTCCCCACTTATGTGGGCGGCCCGATGTGGTTTGCAGATGTACAGGGGCTCGACAATGTTCTCGCTGACATGGAGAGATTCTACGAAGAGACCAAAGATGAGGTCTGGAAGCCCTCAGAACTGCTCCGCAAGCTGGTTTCTGAAGGCAAGAACTTCGCCTCCCTGGACGGCTGATCAGCCATCTATTGAATTGCGTGGTGGTTGGTCAATTTGACCAACCACTGGCGCAACGACCTATACCTGGTCATTTCCCGCCTTAACGGGTTAGATCTAAGTCTATAAAAAACAATAAGTTAGCTGGTCTTAGCTTTCTGGCACGCTACCTGCATTACTCTTTGCAGTTATGAAATGAGGTAGTAAAAATGACCGTCTCAGGTCCCCAGAAAATCCTTTACCTGACCCTTGGCATCCTGTTCCTTGCGCTTGGTGTGGTCGGACTGTTGATTCCCATTATTCCTGGCATCCTGTTCCTGGCGGGTGCTGTTTACATGCTGTCACGTGGTTCCAGCCGTGTCCGGGCGTTTGCTGATGAGCACCCCAAACTGCGAGGCCTGCAGACACGCATGAACCAGCTTGAAACGGTGCCAACCCTACAGAGAATGCAGGTTGCAGGCCTTATGGCCATATCCGCGACCGTTGAAGGCATCCAAAAAGTCATGCTCGGCGTAAAACGTCTAGTAGCCTGAACAAAACACGCGAAGGCGAGCCAGAGATGCCCTCGATATTGATGTCCTGGAACTGCAGATGAGTTCCAGGAGATCAGTAGCCGAGGGCTTTTTTTGCGCGTTGTTTAGAGCTTATGTGCTGCTTTGTGCTCGATACGCTTCCACTCTTTGTCCGCGGTCACGATACGTCCCGGGACATCTTCTAACCAGGCATCCTGGATATTGGCGTCAAGGTTCAGGTACAGGCGGCCGTCCACCACTCTCCAGACCTCCGGGTCAGCAATGAACTTCTTACCAACCGACACGCCAAAAGCGCAGTAGCCGTTGTATGCGGGTGCGTATTTCTCTGGATCTGCCTTGAACGTATTCAGGTTGGCTTCACTGGAAAAAAGGTAGGTTGCGCCATTGTGCTCCGCTGTGAAGTGGCCGGTACCTCGAATTGGCCTTTTCAGCGTCTGGTAGGACACGACATCGTAACCCTGCACCGCGGGCAGGCTGTGTTCTGATGCGGCATTGGTTGCGCTGGCAAGGGAAAGCCCGACCACGGCGGCGAGGCCGAGAATGAAGTGTTTGATATTCACAATTAATCTCCTTTGAGTAGGTCTCTATCTTGAACAGAATCTTGAACAGTAAACAGATCTGTATACTGCTTACGGGATATAGATGCTCGGTAAACAGATCTGTTACATTCTTGATAAGAAAAATTGAAGAAATTTTGGAAGTTCATAAATATCATAGGGTTATGAATATAAAGAAACGAAACCCAGCGGTATCCTGACGTGCCGACAACAACATTGAATGGCAAGCGGTTGGAACTGGTGCGGACAGCAATCCGGCTTTTTGGAGAAAAGGGCTTCCATGCGACCGGCATCGACCTGATTGCCGCTGAGGCCGGTGTATCAAAGAAAACCATGTATACGTACTTCCGATCCAAGGAAGCGCTCATCGCAGAGGCATTGCGATATCACGACGGTGAATTCCGGCGCTTCTTCACGGCATCGGTACGAGCCATCCCTGGTTCTGGCACTGATCGATTGCTGGGCATATTCGACGTCGCTTACGCCTGGTTCAAGCAAAGCGATTTCTTTGGCTGCCTGTTTATCAATGCCGCCGGTGAGTTTGGCGACGAAGCGAGTGAGATCAGGCAAGCCTGTGCAGACTACAAGCAGGCCATGCGTGATTTCATAGAAGAACTGGTGGTTGAAGCAGGCCTGGATGATCCTGCGCTGCTGGCAACCTCGCTCGCAATCCTCCTGGAAGGCGCCATTGTGTCAGCCCAGGTAAGCCGTGACGCCTCGGCAGCACATCATGCCAGGCGAACGGCCAGGATGCTGATCGAGTCCGAGCCGGGTGCCTGAGTCCAGGTAGGCGGAATAGATCCCGCACGTTGCTGGCAGGTTTTATCGCAGTCCGAAATCAAATGTACTGCCTTCCTGGTAGACCCGCAGGATGCGACGGGGCACCATCGCGGTTGTGTAGGCCGCGTTGCCCGCACCGGAGGTAAACCACTTTCGGCCATTGATGACCCACTCATCACCTTTGAGTTCCGCCTTTGTTTGCAACTGGGTCGGGTCTGAACTCGCCACCTCGGGCTCGGTCATGCCGAAGCTGGGGAATACCTCGCCTGCAACCAGTGGCGCCAGGTACTTGTCCCGCCACTCATCTGATGCGTAGCGGTGCAGCATGATGGAGTACTGCAGCGAATGTGTACCCAGCGCGACCATCGCAATTTCGGATCGACCGACAACCTCGTTGATAAACACATAATCCATGAAGGGCAGGCCACCACCGCCAATTTCCTCGGGGTGACCAAGTGCCCACAGGCCTTCAGCCTTGGCTTTGTCCATCAGGTTCCTGAGGATGTCACCGCGCCTTGAGGCGACCTTGTCTTCCAGAAGGTCCTTTTCGACGGGATAGACTTCCTGTTCGATGAAATTGAGAACTTTTTGGCGCAGCGGTTCAACGTGTTCCGGGATCGAAAGACTCAGCATGGCAGCTCCTTTTTGTTTTCTTAGGTGTTCTTTTCGTGAAGGCAGGACAGTCAGGATAGCGAATTTGACCTGGATATTGGAATCAACTGGAAGCGCATGTTGGCTCGGTGTAAGGTAGCGACCTGAATTTATCGGGGGATAAAACGTTGAAATACTTCTTTATTGTGGCGACTGCACTGATCCTTGCAGGATGTGAATCCACGGGACCATCCAAGGCAGAAAAAGATGCGGAGCTTGACCAGGCGATCAGCGAGCATAACGAGACGGCTACCGCCAAAGAGAAAATTGTCTGCAAATACGAGAGAGAAACCGGCTCTCACTTCAAGACCAAGGTCTGTCGAACCGTTGCCCAGATGGAAGAAGACCGCGAAGATGCGCGAAAGATGCTTGACCGTGGCGGCATTGCTCCTGGTGGTGGTGACAACTAGGTTTGAATTCGGGTGAATCTTCCCGGCATCAGGCTTGCCACACCAGCTGACCGTGAAACGGTTGTGGGGGCGATTACCCTCGCGTTTTCAGTAGATCCGTTGAATCGCTGGATGATGCCGGGACCGCAGCAGTTCCTTAAGTACTTTCCAAAGATGGTGGAGGCATTTGTCGAGCCATCAATCGAAGCCGGTGCCTGCTTCATGACCGACAATGGAGAGGGTGCAGCGGTATGGTTTCCACCTGGTGTTAATGTGGATGAAGCCAGGGTTGGTGCCGTCATGGAAGCCGGCGTATCACAGGCACTGGACCAGGAGGTCGGGCACCTGTTCAGTTACCTTGAAGAGAGTCACCCGCACGACGATGACTGCTGGTACCTGCCACTCATCGGTGTGGATGTCGCACACCAGGGGCGGGGTTTTGGCGCGGTACTGATGAAACACGTGACAGATCTGCTCGATGAGCAGGGTGCACTCGGCTACCTTGAATCTTCAAATCCGAAGAACGTCTCTCTCTATCAGCGCCACGGTTTCGAGATCATCTCGCAACGTGAATTCGGCGACACTCTCACCATCACGCCAATGCTGCGGGCTCGTCGCTAGCCTTACCGGATATCTATCGTCAGCACGTCAGGGACCTCTGCGTGGTTGACGAACTTAACCGAGTTGAGGAGTGGTAGCGTTGCGGCGGCGGCAGGCGGCGCTTCGATACTGATGGTGCGACCTGACCTGTCGTAAGGTGTGCCCAGGATGTAAATCTCCCTGGCGGACGTCTCACCCTTGAGTCCAAACATATCGTTGACAACTATCGTGTCTGCCTCGTTGCCTTCGAGCAGCCAGTTGCCAGCCTCGAACTCAAATCCCCGCGATACAGCGACATCCAGGAACGCTGAGGAACTGGTGCTGAGAATAACCTGTTGAGATTTGTCCTCACGGCTGGTCAGGACGACCTGGCAAGCGTATGTCGATGCACCGTTGTACTCCTGTTCTGCACTTGGCTCGGCAACCTCAAAGCTATAGGGGTAGTTGAACGTGAGATCACAAAGGTGGTGGTTAAACTCTGCGGCAAGAACGAAAGGTGACTTAACACACAGCAGCAAACCCAGGGCAGGGTGAAGAAGACTCCACCGCAGGGCCCTCAGCGCCAGCGTGAGGTGTTGTTTCACTGTTGGCTTGATGACGTCTGCGCCACTGAAATATCCGTGCTCGTCTCGTAACACGAGAAGTTGAAGAACGTTTCGTCGTTCACCAGGTTGAGGTTGATGAGGCGCAGGTCTTTATCACTGTCCGCAGTGACAACAAGACTTGCTTCATTACTCCAGCTGCCGAACAGAGAGACAAACTCATCGCGCGTGATCCAGGCCGCGGACCGAGCTGCGAGGGAAGCGAGCAGAGTTGTCGTGCTACCGACCTGGTTGCCTGTCGTGTCGTACAGGGTTCCCCGAATGTTGGTAATGTCGCTGTCCCCCTGGTTGATAAATCGCACAAAGGTCCTGACGTTACTGCCGCCTTCGATGTTATGGACCGCACCCTGTCTGACACAGTTGGTATTACTGATCAGCCCACTACGGCTGGTGAGTCGTGTCATCAGTTCGAGCGAGCTGCCACCGGCTACCTGCAGCACCGCTGGGCCTGACCATACGCCGGTGGTGGCGCGAGACTCCAGGTCAGGTGCGCGCGGCACCAGTCGGCCGCCTGGTGCGATGGTGTTATCACTGAGCGAAAAGTCTGCGTTGCCCTGGCGGTTGCCGTCGCCGCTATGAAGGTTTGCCGTCAGGCTGGCCAGTTCAGATGACGTGTTGATGATATGTGTCTCAGAGATGTTCGAGCTGGCGGAGTTTGTCATCAGGTAAACACGTGCTGACTGCTGGTCTTCGAAACACGAGAAGTTAAAGAAGGTTTCGCCGTTTACCAGGTTGAGGTTCAGGAGTCGCAGCCCACTGTGTGAGGAAGTCAGCGCAAGCGAGACCACGCTGTCCCAGCTGGTGCCCGTTTTCTCCGCAAGTTCCTCCTGCGTCACCCATACCGCCGCCTTGGCAGCAAGGCTCTCAACCAGCTGTATGTTGCTGGTGCCGACAGTGTTACCTGCAGCGTCGGTAACGCTGCCGCGGATATCGCTGATCGTATTGTTACCTGTGTTGATGAAGCGGATGAAAGTACGGTTGCTTGATCCGGTGGCTTCGATGTTATGAACACGATCGGTACGTGTGCAGTTAGTGTTGGAGATGAGTCCGCTTGGGCTGGTCAGCTTGGTCATCATCTCGAATGTGCTGGTCCCCTTGATCAGTAGCATGGCTGGCCCGGACCAGGCGTTGGTATTGAATCTTGTTTCAATATCAGCCGCGCTCAGGATAAGTCGGCCCTGTGGCTGCACGACCCGTACACGCAGCTGTGTGTCAAAACTGCCAAGCCGTTCTCCATCCCCGGTAAAGAGGGTGCCGGTGAACTGCTGTGGTTCGTCGGACGTGTTGATGATGTGCAGGCTGGTGACATTCTGGCTGGCAGAATTCGTCATCAGGTAAACATAGCCGAGCGACTCCTTGTGTTCGTCAGCGTTGTCGCCAGTGCCGTCGCCGTCACTGTCCGTCCATTCCCGGGAGTTATCAGGGAAACTGTCGCTGGTATTGGCGATGCCGTCACCATCACGGTCGATATCGGCATTGTCACCGATACCGTCACCGTCGGTGTCTTTACTTTCGTTTGCGTCAACGGGGAAGGCATCTGCGGTATCCGGTGTACCGTCATTGTCATCATCGGTATCTGCGTTGTCTCCGGTGCCGTCTGAATCAGAGTCTTTTGTCTCGCTGGCATCAAATGGAAAGGCGTCCTCGGTATCTGCAACGCCGTCGTTGTCATCGTCGGTGTCGTCGGCATCGATGATGCCATCACCATCAAAGTCAGGACCGGACGCCTTTACCGTTGCGGTAATGGTGATAAAAATCTCTTCAGTGATGGTGCCGTTGAAATTCACAACCGGTGTTGTGCTGAATGCACCGCCAAGGTCGGCACGATCCAGTGCGGCGATCTGGTCAACCACGTCCATGCCGTTGTTGATGACACGCCCGAATACGGTAAAACCACCGTTCTGGTTATCAAGGTTAGAGGAATTGTCTGCGAGGTTAACAAACCACTCGCTGGTAGCGCTGTCGGGATCGTTGCCCAGTTTGGCCATGGCGACGGTGCCACGTGTGTTCGACACCTTGAATTCGTTAACGACCGGGTCCTGGGTTGGAATATGGGGTGCGGTGTTATTGGACGCGACATAGGTGTAACCGCCTCCCTGGATAACGAAGCCGGGCACACTGCGATGGATAAATGTGCCGTTGTAGTCCCCCCGGTTCACATAGCCAAGGAAGTTCTGCACGGTCAGCGGCGCATCAGATTCGAGCATTTCAATATCAAACGATCCGAACTGAGTGGTGACAGTCACAATGGTTTCGGCGCGCGCCGAGTCGGCCAGTATCAACATGAATGTGACAACGGTGCCGGTAATAAATCTGGTCATAGGGGCGATTTCAGGGGTTTTGTTACTTTGTACTGGACCGGGCCAGGATGGTTCAGGTCTCACGGTGGTGCGAAGCATGCCACAGGCGCTGTGGACCGCAAAGTGGGAAAGGCGACGAGCGGGGGTTTATCAAGGGTTGCAGGCATATACAGCCTGGTCTCTACTGTACGCCTTCGGGTGGCGCACGACCCGGGCAATTGGAAGGACGGTTTGTCAATTCGTCATCCCTACTGGCCGGGGTCGCGCACGACACGGAGGCGGAACGGAGGGATCTCTCGCTCGACGAGGCTTCAACCCTCCTGCAAGCCCCGTAACAATCGCTGACACTCCTCATACACACTCTTGTTAATCAACCCGCGACGACTCGTCACCTTCCGGAAGCACATCTGCGCAACCTCAAGGTCATCCAGGTCGCAAGCAATGCGTGTCGCCAGCAGGTAAGCCTGGCGCGACTGGGTATGGTGCGGGAACGAATCATCAAACTTTACCAAGAGCCGCAGGGCGAGCGCTTTCTGGTGGTTCGTCTGCACAAAATCGTAGAGCCTGATGACCTGGTCGCCACTCGCAAACTGGTAACGGCCGCGTGACTCCTCGAGCACGGTTTCAAGAATTTTCCACGCGGCTTCAGGGTCAGTTTCCATCAGTCGTGGTACGTATCCTTCTGCAAGAATATGCGACACCCGTTTGTCGTCAAACTCCCGCAGTCCCTCGTACAACACTGGTTCGTTTTCATACCGTTCACGCCGCGTCACGCGATTCAGGCGCTTACGCACATCTTCAAACTTGTCAGCCCGGGCGAGCTTGGTCAGCTCAACAAGAAAGCGTTTCCTCGCCTTGCTGTCGGCGGATTGTTGTTTTGCTGCAGCCTGCTCTGAGCTGAAGTCTGTACGGATACCCAGCAGATCACGGCGCGTATGCAGAAGTACACCCGTACCCCGGAACATGCTTATAGTGAGATAGGTTGCCGACAGCGCCATCAGAAAGGCACCACCTGGGGTATTGAAGACCGCGGTACCGCGTTGCAGGAAATATAGCAGGATGAACAGCACGCCGTTGGCAAGCAGACGCAGCACAACATAGGTGAGCCCCATGCTGGAGATAAATCCGTAAATCTTGATCGGATTCAGGCAGCTGAACAGCGGGGCATAGAAGGCGATAAAGGAGGTGATTGCCGGTGTAATCAGGAGGATCACACCAATCGGGATGATGCGCCATTCTTCCGGGAACATATAGATCACGGATACCAGCATCGTCGCGATGATCATCTGGCGATAAACCCGTCCATCGGCGGAAAGGATATCTGCCCCCATGCGAGGCACCTCGTCATGTCCGCGGGCTGTGTATTCGATGATGATGAAGCCGTATTGCAGGAAGGGGATCGAGAACACCAGGGCAAGGGCCCCGGCGACAATTTCCCTGATACCCGGCGCGTAGAGCATGAAGAGCAGCCAGGCGAGCAGCGAGAAAATCAACCAGACCAGCAACACCTCGATCTGTGCAATGAAGGTGAAAACCCTCAGGCTGTGTGTTGCTTGTTGTGTCTCGACGTCTTCCACATTACTGGCTGTTCGACCTTCTGCACGGATTATGGGTATGCTTGCTGCGCCTTTCAAACGAGAACCATCGATATGAAGTTGAGCGTTGAGTTTCCATCAGTCAGTTACCGGTTTGGCCCGGAGGAAGTGATCCGGCTTGCAAAAGCGGTTGAAGACATCGGCTACGACCAGCTGGACATGTTTGACCACGTGGTGATGGGCCACCCGACCGAAACCCGCGGCAAACCCATGTATCCGCCCCAGATGCCGATTATGGAAGCAGTTGTGATGTTGTCGTTTGTAGCGTCCGTCACAAAGACGATTGGCCTCGGCACTGAAGTATTGGTGTTACCACAACGCAACCCGACCTTAACCGCGAAACAGTTTGCGACTCTCGATACTCTCTCAGGTGGTCGCGTGCGCCTCGGTGTAGGTGTTGGCTGGCAGGAATCTGAGTACGAAGCGCTCGGCGAGGATTTTTCAAACAGGGGCAAGCGCATGGATGAAGCGATTGCACTGTTGCGTGAGTACTGGCGGGAAGAAAGCGTCTCGATGGATACGGCGTATTACCAGTTTGAAGCCATCGCAATGGAACCAAAACCTCCGCAGGGCGCTGACCTGCCTATCTGGATTGGCGGGATGTCTGAAGCGGCCCTGCGCAGGACCGGGCAACTCGGCGATGGATGGCTGGGGACCTCGCAGATTTCTGATGAACGAGCGATAGCCTCCAGGGAGAAGATCATGCGTTACGCGGAGGAGGCGGGCCGGGACCCAGGAAAACTAGGTTGGCAGATGATGCTGGATAACCCGCCCCAGGACGATGCCGGTAAAGGTTTCTACGCGGACAGGGATCGCATATTTGCCGCAGCAGACAGGATACAGGGTCTCGGTTTTGAATGGATGGCGATCAACATGACGGCGATCTTCCAGGCAGGCGCCCGCACGCCGGATGCGATGATCGAAGTCATCCAGAACATTCACGATGATCTGCACGCGCGGTTCGACTGAGCAAGGAATAAAGTACATGCCAAGACACCCCTACCAGCGAACGCAGGGTCGCATTGAATACATCGACGTCAGCAGCACGGCGCTCGCGGAGAATATGCTGGGTGACCCAGACACGCGAACCGTGGCGGTGTACCTGCCGGTCGGATACGACACGACAACCGAGGCGCTGCCCCTGATGGTCGACATCGCACCCTTTACAGGCAGCGGTCTTGGCCACCTCGGCTGGAAAGCGTTTCAGGAGAACATCCCGCAGAAACTTGATCGACTGATCGAAGCCGGTGATATGGGTCCTGTTGTCGTTGCGTTTCCGGATTGTTTTACCTCCCTCGGCGGAAACCAGTATGTGAACTCTGTGGCCATGGGGAACTGGGAGACATTCCTGACCGTTGACCTGCTCAATGCGTTGGAGTCCAACTTCAACATTCTTAAAGGGCGTGAGCACCGCGCCCTTTTTGGTAAGTCATCTGGCGGTTACGGTTCTATTGTTCACGGCATGCTGCATGCAGATACATGGGGTGCCATTGCCTGTCATTCCGGTGATATGGATTTTGAGATCTGTTATCGCGCCGATATGCCCGGGCTGCTCCGGACTCTTGCGCCTTTTGATTACAACATTCGCGCCTATATCGACAGGATATTTGAGGGGCGAAAGGTTGCTGGTGGCCAGATGCACTACCTCATGATCATGGCGATGGCAGCCAGCTATGACCCGGACCCGGATGCGCCTTACGGTGTTCGTTTGCCGGTCACGACGGACACCTGCGAGATAATCGATGAGCGATGGCAGAAGTGGCTCGAGTGGGATCCGGTTCTGATGATCAACCGACCTGAGGCGCAGAAGAATCTCGCTTCCCTCAATGGTCTTTTTATCGATTGTGGTGATAAGGACCAGTACAACCTTGTTTATGGCGCACGACGCCTAAACAAATCCTTGCAGCTATTGGGGATTGATCATCGTTACGAGGAGTTCCCGGACAACCATTCCAGCATCGACTATCGGTTGGATGTTTCACTACCGTACCTTTATGCTGCGATATCAGGTTAGAACTGAGGAGAGAAAAATAATGATAAAGCGAATACTCAGTCTTGCATTGGCGATGATGATGAGTCACCAGGCATTAGCCCACAGCGAACCGCCAGTACCAGACCCGATGGATCTGGACACGCTGATGAGGGCATTTGGCTGGCCCTTTGAAAAGATGCAGGTGACCACAGAGAAGTTAACCGATGACTTCTATGTGCTCTTTGGTGCTGGTGGCAACATCGGTGTGTCGATTGGTGACGATGGTGTGTTCATTGTTGATGATCAGTTCCCGCAGATGATGCCGAAGATCAAGAAGGCGATCAGTGATGTTGGTGGTACTGATATCAATTTTGCGGTCACCACACACTGGCACTTTGATCACGCTGAAGGCAACCTGGTGCTGGGTCCGGAGGGAACGTGGCTGGTTGCCCATGAGAACTCCCGCGAGATGATGAAGGTTGACCGAGTGATTAACCTGGTGACTGTCTCATATCTGCAGGAAGCTTATCCCGAGAGCGCGTGGCCGGATATTACCTACGACGATGACATGCAGTTTCATGTCAACGGGCAGACCATTAACCTCTGGCATTTTGGTCCAGCGCACACCACCGGTGATACAGCCGTGTACTTTGAAGGCACCAATGCCGTACACCTTGGTGATGTGTTCAACAATTCAGGCTACCCCTTCATCGATGCAGATAGTGGCGGCAGTCTTGAAGGCATGATTACTTTCTGCAGCGAGACCTTGAAACGCATCAACAAGGATACAAAAGTCATTCCAGGTCATGGTCCTGTGACTGACTACCAGGCACTGGCGGACTATATCGATATGTTGTCGACTGTGCGTGATCGCATGGTGGACCTTATTCGCGATGGCGCCACGCTCAATGAAGTGATCGCTGCGAACCCGACGGCAGAGTTTGATGCAAAAATGGGCGACAACACGAACTTTGTGAATCGCGCTTACAAGAGCCTCACCCATAAATTCATCTTGTAGTTCGACCGGCAGCCTCCATTGGGTAAAGTCACACTCAAGGGGTATATCGTTGTGCCCGAGGACGATCTTGTCACTGTTCGTGCAGCGTTACCGGAACACATCAGGTTGACCAGGCAGGAACGCGGCTGTCTTGTGTTCGATGTTGACGAGGTGTCCGAACAGCCAGGACGCTTTGAAGTTTATGAAGTCTTTCAAACGATGACGGATTTCGAATCACACCAGGCGCGTGTGAAGTCATCTGACTGGGGGGCGGTGACGAAGAACGTGCAGAGACACTACACGATTGATGAAGCATGAAGCGGTCGTCCTTTAGGGGAGACCGCTTCACGGCTTATTTTATGGCGCTATTCAACCGCGCTATTCAACCGCGCTATTCAATCGCGCTATTCAACCGCGCTATTCAACTGCATCCAGGAGTTCGATCTCAGGACGTCCGCCCATGAACGGGCCAAGGCTTTTGCTCAACTCCTTGAAACGGTCGCTCTTGCCGTGCGCATCAACCGCAGCCTGATCTACGTACTGTTCCATCACGTAGTAGGTGGTGTCGCTTGATCGGGCCCTGTGCAGGTCGTAGTAGTTGTTGCCAGGTTCATTGGCGCGAACGTCGGCCATCATCTCTTTGAAAATCGCCTCAAATTCTTCGTTCTTGCCTTCCTGGATAGTGAGTTTTGCGACAATGCCTATTGCCATGATGCGCTCCAATATTATTGACTGAGCGAAGCATTGTGGTGAGTGCAAGGAGGATCGTCAATGAATGAACATGTACTGGTAAGCGGTATGTCCGGACTGATTGGTGCGGCATTACGAAACAATATTGAGTCTGAATACGCCCTGCGGGCGTTGAATCGATCGGCGGTCGACGGCGTCGAGACTGTGAGGGCTGACCTCAAGGATTTTGATGCGATACAACCGGCATTTGAGAATATCGATACGGTGGTACACCTCGCTGCCGTTATACATGACGGGTACGGCTGGCAGGCGTTGCAGGACACCAATGTCATTGGTACCCGTAATGTATTCGAGGCAGCGGTGCAAGCAGGTGTAAAGCGCGTGGTATTCACCTCGAGCGGTGCAACAGTGGCTGGATGGGAAAAGGTAGAACCCTATAAGAGCCTCGTCGAGGGTCGATATGAGCAATCAGGGGATATAACGCTCATTGATGAGTCGATGCCAACGCGACCAGCAAACATGTATGCAAGCACGAAGGTATGGGGAGAAGCGATAGCGCGGCATTATGCTGACAACCATGGGCTTGAGATCATCTGTCTTCGTATCGGCTACGCCAGCGAGGCGGATAAACCCCTGGATGCCCGGCAGTTTTCGGTTTGGAACTCCCAGCGCGACGTTGTCAGCGCCATTCGGCTGGCCATGCATCATGAAATGAAAGACACCTGTGAGACGTTTTTCATCCTTTCGGATAACAAATACGGATATCGCAGCCTCGAGAAAGCCAGGCGCGAACTGGGGTTTGAGCCCAAGGACAGCGCCGAGTCGTATCGATAAGACCGGCCTGAAGGTGGTATCCTTCGCCGTCCGCATCCCGCAATAGTTTTGAGTTTTTAAGGGCCCCCCAGTTTGAGCATTACTTCCACCATCGACAGTAATCGCCACATCGTTGTAATGAAAATTACCGGTGTGATTACCGTAGAGGAACTGGTGGCAGGCTACGAGAAGATCTTTGACCTTGAGGAGTTTCAGCCGAACATGAATGCGGTCTGGGATCTTTCTGCGCTCGATCTGAAGCGAATTCCGGTTGGCGATATTCGCGCGTTACCGGCCGCGATGCGCGGTCTAATGGCGCAGCGCGGTGATAACTACAAGGCGGCACTGGTGACGACGCGCAGTGTCGACTATCAACTGCTTCGCATGTACTTCAGCCTGCTCAACCTGATCAGCCCTGGCTTTCGCATGCGGCTTTTTCAGAAACTCGATGACGCTTACGGCTGGCTCACCGAATAATCCACCCAACTTCATGCCAGGAGAAATCTCGTGAACTTTCACTTTCCCGAACCACAGATGATTAAGCTAGCCAGCGGTATTGAGCTGGAGACCTTCCAGGCGGGAGAGGGTGGTGTGCCCGTGGTACTGGCGCACGGCTGGCCGGAACATGCCTTCAGCTGGCGCTACCAGGTGGAGCCGTTGGTCAACGCCGGTTATCACGTCATCGCACCTAACCAGAGAGGCTATGGTCATTCGAGTCAGCCTGAGGCTGCGGAAGACTACGATTGCCATCAGCTGACAGGTGACTACAACGAGCTGCTTGATGCACTCGGTATCGAGAAGGCCATTTTTGTGGGCCATGACTGGGGTGCAATTCTGGTCTGGTATCACGCGATGCTTAACCCGGATCGCGCTGTTGCGGTCGCAAACCTGTCGGTACCATTCAGGCCGCGTGAGGAAGCAGACCCGGTTGCCTTCTGGGAACAGATGCTGGGCCAGGATTTCTACATTGTGCATTTCAATCGGCAGCCCGGTGTTGCGGCAACGGCATTCGAAAACAACACACGACGTTTTCTCGCCAACATGTACCGCACGAAGCAGTGGCTTGAAACGGATGAGGCCGCACCGGCAGGCACCTCCATTGTCCAGTTTGCAGAAATCGACATGCACCGCGGTGAGCTCATGATGAGTGAGGAAGAGCTCGATGTGTTCGTTGAAGCGTTTGGCGTGAGCGGCTTCCACGGTCCCTGTAACTGGTACCGGAACTTCACCCGGAACTGGGAGACGACAGCGGACCTGGAGCAGAAAGTGCGTCAGCCGGCGCTGATGATCTACGGCCAGTACGACATGGTGCCGCAGATGGATATGTCAGCCTATGTTGATGATCTCGAGGTACATACCCTCGAGTGCGGACATTGGATCCAGCAGGAACAACCGCAGGCAACTAACGACATCCTGTTGGAGTGGCTTGATCGCAAGGCAAAACCTCTGCTGACCTAGCCTCGTAATCTTATGGCAGGTTCATGATGGCTCTGTGCCCAGAGCTCGCCATCACGCTCGAAGAAGGCGATCCCATCAAGGTAGTGCACATCCGGATACCGAGCGGTGTCCTGCCCCAGTAATCGATCTTTCAGTGTGTACACGGTGAAGTCGTGTGACACGAGCAGATCGATCTGTGGCGCGGCAGGTTTGTCTTTCAGCTTGGTGGCAGCGAGCCTTGCCAGGATGCCTGCCGCTGTCTCTGATGGCATCAGGATATCGCCCGCGACCTCACCGCCAAACCAGAGGTTAAGGAACTCAACCAGGCCGCCAGCATCCCGCATCGCCATGAACATCTTCATCTGGTCCAGTACATAGAAGACGCCAAGCGCTTCAACAACCCTGTTGCGCGCGATAGACCCGCCACTGGCCTCGTGACCGGCCATGACAAGGTCAGCGGTTTCAACACATCGTTCGGCAGGGCTGGAATATCCACGGATCTGATGTGTGTTCGGCAGTTTCTCACCCAGGCCGCGCGCGAGTTCGCGCCCTTCGTCCGTCAACGGATTGAGCAGGTCATGTTTGCCCGGGGCATACTCCCGCGCCGAATGACGCATAAGCAGAACTATATGATCTACGCCTTCGCCTGCAAGCTGGTTGGCGAGTTCAGCGGTGGTATCGCCGGGGCGGTGCGTATCAGGAGTGTCATTCTTCATTCTTGTCGCTCAAGGGTGGCGTTCATGGATTCACGGAAACAGGTAAGCGAAACTTGATCTGGCTCGAAACATCACAAGGCTCGATGTCGAGGACCGCACCCTGGATGAAGTCAGAAAACGCAGGATTGAAATCCAGGGTGCCTGATACCTCACAGGTAACCCTGTGCGGATAAACGGTGATCTCAAGCGTGAGGTCAAAGCTGTCTGATTCCTCAGAAAGTGCTTCACCCAGCATGTCATGGATCTCGGCAATGTAATCATCCAGCTTGTCGCGTGACACGCGTTCCGCAAGACTGTTTTCACCAGACAGGTTGATAAAGGGGTGAGAGGTAACCCTGGCGGCAGCAGCGTCTTGGTCATCGGTGCCGGCTGAATCGGCATCATTAGTATCTTCTGTCTCTTCCTCTACCTCGGCCTCTGCCTCGGGTGCCGGTGCGATGTTCTGCCAAACGGCTGTGGTCTCGTAAGCCCGGGCGACCGGTCGCGGCGAACCGCTCATGACATCGAGGATAAATGAGCGCTCATCGAGTGCCAGTGTCAGGGATTCAGCCGATGTGATGTGTGCTGCAAACTGCTCAAGATCGGATGAGGTCAATTTCAGGTAGAAGCCATCTTCTACGATGCCAAAGTCCGTTTCATCGCCCGGCTGAATCACGAGGAATGCGCCACCAATAAGCTGCATCCTGGTTGCCGGTGCGGCGTATGCGCCTGGCCCAACCTGGCCCTCCTGCCAGTACAGGGATGCATCACATCTCGGTGAAAATCCGCAGTTAACAATAATCTCGTCTTCACCACCTGATGCCAGCCGTTCAGCCAGTTCATTGGCATCTTCACTGCGCAGTTGGAACTGCAGTTTCCCGTCACTCAGGTGCACGTAACTGTGTTCGGCGAGGATGTGATTTTCATCCGCAAGCAGGCTGAGTTCTGTGACCTCGCCGGTGAAGAGTGATGGCCTGACCTGGGTATTCCAGGTGGGGTAGGGGAATGAGGAACAGAATCTGCCAATCCTCGAAAGAAAACGGGTCAGCCCGTACTGCTTGGCATATTCATATTCTTCCTGGTGCACCAGCATCAATGAAAGGTATTCATCGAGGTTTGGCAGATCCTCATACTGGATGGCCGGTACGTAGAACAGGCAAGGAAAGCCGAAGATGCCGCGTTTTCCAAGCCTGGTGGCGTCCCCGGACTGTACCAGTCGCCCGCTGGTTGCGTGCTCGTGGAGCAATTGGAACATCTTTACCGGTGTTTTCGGAAAGTTGTCTGCATCCATGTCGTCGTCAAGCAACAGCGTCAGCGCCATTTCCTGCTGCGATACTGCCTGCATGCCCCGGGTGAGGTACGTCCACGCGCGTCTCTCCCGGTCACCCAGGAAAAATTCATGCAGATGGATCTCGATCTTCAGCGAATCCGAGACGTTTGCGGTTACAGGAAAAGCCATTGGCGTAGGTACTGCGTTTCGGCGCGCACTAGGATAGCTGAACTATCGAGGCGGGGCCATTTGCAAACGCATGAGGTAGGGCGTCTGCAGGCTAGTGATCTTCATCCTGCGATCCTGAAAATCTGAAAGATCGCTGCCGCCGGGGGGCTGCCGGATCTTCCCTGCGCAGGGGATGGATCAGCTTTTCAAGGCCGTTGATTTTGATCTCAAGCGTGATCTGCATCAGTTCGCCTAGTCGCCCCTGTGGGAACCCTCGATCGACGAACCACAGCAGATACTCCTCGGGCAGGTCGATGAGCGCGGTGCCCTGGTAGCGTCCCAAGGGCATTTTCTGGTTGGCGATGAGGATGAGGTCTTCGTTTTCCACCGGTGAATTGTACAATAGCGCCACTCCAGCGATTCAAGGTGAGCAGACTGATATGCCCAAGGCGAGCGACCTCAAAAAAGGTGACGTGGTTACGATTGATGATGCGCCCCACGTGGTGAAACAACTTGAAGCCAAAAGTCCCTCTGCACGAGGGGCTGCAACGCTCTACAAAATTCGCTTTGACAACCTGATCAGCGGACAGAAAAGAGATGAATCGCTCAAGGGCGACGATTTTCTCGCCGAGGCCGACTACCAGAAAGTCCAGGTGCTGTTCTCATACATGGACGGCGATGACTATGTGTTCATGAACACGGACGATTATTCCCAGTACAGCCTGTCACCGGACTCGCTCGAGGACCAGAAAGCCTACCTTACGGACGGGCTCGAAGGCATTACCGCCTTGCTGGTAGAAGGCAACATCGTTGCCGTTGAGCTGCCGCAGTCGGTAGTGATGGAGATAGTTGAGACCGCGCCCGGTATCAAAGGTGCATCAGCCAGTGCTCGAACCAAGCCCGCAACCATGGCCACCGGTCTCGTGGTGCAGGTGCCGGAGTACATCGAGCAGGGAGAGTTGATCAAGGTGAACACAACTAATGACAAATTCATGTCTCGCGCATGATCACCACTGACGATATCCCGGAAGATGAGCTGGCCTTTTCAGCCATCCGGGCGAGTGGGCCAGGGGGGCAGAACGTCAACAAGGTGTCTTCAGCGATTCACCTGAAGTTTGATATTGCCGCCTCGTCGCTGCCGCTCGCGATCAAGCATCGCCTGTCCCGGATACGGGACCAGCGTATTGGCAAAGATGGTGTGATCACGATCAAGGCACAGAAGTTTCGCAGCCAGGAAAAGAACCGTGCAGACGCGCTTGCGCGCCTGGACGATTTTCTCAAGCAAGCCCAGAAGGTCGAAAAGGTTCGCAAGGAAACGAAACCCAGCAAGTCGTCGGTAAGAAAGCGCCTGGACAACAAGCGAAAGCATGGTGAACGCAAAAAGATGCGAGGCAAGGTGGGCCCCGACTACTGAACCCCGGCGTTCCTCTCCTCTTCGCGCTGCCACTCCTCAACATTGCTGCCAAACGGAATCATGACGTGTTTCTGGTAGCTGGGTCGCTCACAGAGTCTTGCATACCATGCGTCGACACCCGGGAGTGCCGGGCGATCGATATCCAGTGAAAAGTAGCGGTACATGATGGCTCCAATCGGAATGTCGGCCATCGTCAACCGATCACCCATGATGTAGTCGCGGTCCGCGAGTTGCGCATCAAGCTGTGCCAGCAACCTTGCTGTCTCTTTTACGCCGCGCTCTACCTGTGCGTCCTGGCGTTTGTCTGCGGGTACCCTGATCATGTTGAAAAAGATCAGGAAGAAAGAAGGGGACAGCGCGCTGCACTGCCAGTCCATCCACTGATCTCCAAGCGCAGCCTGCGCTGCATCATCAGGCAGCAGCGTTCCGGACCCGTACTGCCCCGCGAGGTAGCGTACGCAGGCGTTTGACTCGTACAGGGTCAGGTCATTTGCGTCGTCGTGGATTGTCGGTACGACCGCATTGGGATTCATCGCGACGTACTCATCGGTTGTCCCGAAGGAGCCGCCCATGTCGTGACGAACATAATCGAGTTGTAGCTCACCCAGTGTCCACATGACCTTCTGGACATTCATTGAATTGCGTCGGCCCCACACGGTTATCATGACGGTTCTATCTCCACTTGTGTTTGTCGTGTTTTGTTCAGTCGCCGCTTAAACCGAGTGTGTCTTCAGCATACGCCTGGATAAGTTTGTAATTTGCCTTGCCGTTTGGCGCCCGTTCCAGGTCGTCCCGGAGGAGAATGCGCTTTGGAATTTTGTAGGCGGCGAGGTGCTGCCGGGAGAACTCCCTCAGCTCAAGTTCATCGAGTTCATATCCGTCAGCAGGCTGCACTACCGCCGTGATTGATTGCCCCCACTTGTCATCTTTGACACCAACCACCAGAGCATCAAACACCCCCTCATGAAACTTGAGGGCTTCCTCCACTTCTTCAGGGTAGACCTTTTCACCGGCGGTATTGATGCAGTTGCTGCCCCGGCCGAGCAGCGTCAGCGTACCGTCTGCTTCCACCAGCGCCCAGTCGCCAGGAATCGAATAGCGCTCACCATCGATCACCTTGAAGGTCTTGTCGGTCTTTTCCTGGTCTTTGTAGTAACCAACCGGTAGAAACCCCCGCACTGCGACCATGCCGGATTCGCCGCTGCCTGGTGTCACTTTTTTCAGGTCCTCGGTGAATACACGGCAGTTCGGACCCAGGGTGAATTTTGCGACCTCGATCTCTTCATCCTTGGTCATCAGTGATGTGCCAAGCCCGATTGCTTCCGAGGAGGAGAAGGCGTCGGACAGCAGCAGATTTTCGTTATGTCTTAAGAGACCGGCTTTCACTTCCCGGGTCCACATCACACCGGAAGACGCGATGGCGATAATCGAGGAGATGTTCCACCTGCCGGGGTTGGCATCCAGTGCTTCCAGCATCGGGCGTGCAAATGCATCACCGACAATGGTCACGGCTGTGACCTTGTGATCGTTGATGTTCTGTAGCGCAAGTTCCGGCTCAAAGCTGCGTGAAGGTAATGTCACACAGGTGCCACCACCTGCGAACGCACCAATGGCACTCAGCAGGCCAGTGCCGTGCATGATAGGTGGCAGCGGCATGTTGACCGGACGCGGCCCGTTTTCAAGACGTGATAGCAGTTCATCGATATCGGCACATGGCGGGATATTGAGTCGTGGATTGCCGCCGGCACCGAGCACCTGGTAGAGGTCGTTGTGTCGCCACATCACACCTTTTGGCATACCGGTTGTGCCACCGGTGTAGAGAAATAGCAGGTCATCAGGTGAGTGGGTAACGCCGGGTGATGAACCGTCGCCGCTGGTAGCCATTGTCTCATACGTACAATCTCCATCGTCGCTGACATCCAGCCAGTGCAGGACGTCCGGCAGTTCGTGTTTTATCTCATCGATGTAAGGTTGGAACTCAGCGTGATAGATAACGACTCGCGCATCGCTGTTATCGAGCAGATAGATCAATTCGCTCGCGATATAGCGGTAGTTCACATTCACGTGCACCAGTGACGCCTTGAAAGCAGCGGCGAGGCCCTCAACATACTCGGGACGGTTGCGCATGTAGAACGCAATCTTGTCGCCAGGGTTCACACCAGCTGCCAGCAGGTTGCGAGCGAGGTTGTTGGTGCGGGTTTTAAAATCTCCCCAGAGTGTTCGCCGGTCACCATGCACCAGTGCCACCTGGTCATCCGGTGTTACCGTTTCAACGGCCTCAACAACGTCACCGTAACTCCAACCAAAATCCGACATGATCCCTCTTGTTATTTGTCGTGTAATACAGGTTTCGAAAGATACCAGAGATGGCCCGCAGTTTGATGAAAGGAGCTGAACCAGTGCTCGCAACCCGGGATCGGGTTTATTCGTATATCGTCTCGGGCAAACGCCTGCTGATACTGGAGCATCCGTTACATCCAGAAGCTGGCCTGCAGGTGCCGGGTGGGACGGTTGAGCCAGGTGAGTCACCGGAGGCTGCGGTGATCCGGGAGGTGGCTGAAGAAACAGGTCTCACCCGGGTGCAACTGGTTGGTCATCTCGGCACGTTCGAATTCGATATGCGCCCTCACGGCATCGAGGAAATGCAGCGAGCCTGGTTCTATCATCTCGAGTGCCTGGAGGAGACACCCGAAAGCTGGGCGTCAGCCGAAACCCACAGTAGTGATGAACCTATCCCGTTCAGGTTGTACTGGGCGGCTTTGCCATACCGCGGCGAGCTTATCTCCGTTCATGGTCATTGCCTTGAGGCATTAACCGAAGCAGTTGCCTGAGGTTCCGCTGGCCGGAGGCGAACCAGCGAGCCGGTCTCATTGTGTTCGATTAACACGTAGACCAGTCCGTCGGCACCTGTTTCCACATCGCGAATGCGACCAAACCTGGTGAGCAGCCGCTCCTGTTCAACCACTTCGCCATTGTCTATGCGAACGCGAAACAGCGTCTGGGCGCGCAGGCTGCCAACCAGCAGGTCCTGCTGCCAGCGCGGGAACTTGTCCCCGTCATAGAAGGTGAAGTTCGACAGGGAAGGGGCGGGCGTAAAATCGACAACCGGGGCAATGGTTGCTGAGAGTTCAAAATCGAGCCCCAGGTCTTCACCAATTCTCACGTAATCCGCGTTGTAATCGAGACCGTTGGTATAGAGCGGCCAGCCGTAGTTACCGCCGCCCTGGACCAGGTTGATCTCATCGCCGCCGCGCGGGCCCATCTCGGTACTCCAAATAGCACCTGTGCGAGGGTCGCTGGTCAGGCCCTGTGTTGTCCGATGGCCGTAACTCCAGACCGTGTTTCTTGAAGATGTCGGGTCGCGCGTAGCGTCGTCCTGCCAGAACGGGTTGTCTTGCGGAATGCTTCCATCTGCGCCGATGCGATGAATCTTGCCATAAGGCATATCCATGACATGCAGGTTGTCGTAGGTGCTTTTACCCCCGACAGTGACATAAAGGTAACCATCATGATCAAACGCCAGCCGACCGGCTGCGACACCGTCCGGCACAATGGTGTACTTATCCTTGTGCACTGACCAGATAACCTCGTTATCTACCCAGCGATTGCCTTCAAGTCTGCCCCTGACCACGCGGACCATCGTTACGGGCCAGGGTGAACCGCAGTCAAGCTGGCAGCGATCGCTGTGGGATAAATAGATCCAGCCATTCTTCTCAAAGTCGGGGTGCAGTTCTACATCCAGCATTGCGCCGAGTACCGCGAGGCTTCCCCTGACCTGCACGATTTCTGACCAAACCTGCGGGGTGTCTCCAACCAGTTCGCCCTGGCGGCCGTCGGTATCGATAACCGATAACCCACGTACTTTTTCTACCAGCAGGATCCGGCCGTCAGGCAGGGGTTCGATGGAATAGGGGCCCTTGCCAACCTCTGTGACCAGTTCCGCTGTAAAGCTGTGATGACGGGTCTCTACAACACCGTCGGGGATATGATGGATATGGGAGTCGACGATGCTCGGGAGTGCCTGGCGACGTTCGATGATATAGAGCGCCAGTGCCTTGACCATGGGCTCTGGAAAGTCCGCTTCATCTACCAGGTCAGCGTGAATCCGGTTAATACTCTCGGTGACTTCATCAGCGAGTTCGCCGCCCTGCAGCATGTTCATCAGGCCGGGGCCCGTGGGTGTACCCTTCAGGTCAGCACCATGGCAGGAAGCGCAATGCTCAAGGTAAGCCATTTTTGACGGCTCGGATGAGTCCATCCGACTGACATACCAGTAGCCCGCTGCCGCGGCGATCGCGCCAACCACCAGCACTACTATAAGAATGATCCGTGTGATGTTATTCACGCGCAGGTATCAATATCGAAACGTATAGAAACACATCGAAAGAAGGGCCGGACAGCGTGCTCAGCTGTAACGCGCCTCGGTGACGGTTTCTGTCGCACCGGCGCGTACGATCTCCATGCTGTCGCGAAGATCATCAAGGTACGTATCCGTCACCTCTGCATGAAAAGGAGAGAGCATCAGGTGCAGCGCCTTCGGTTCAGTGGTCAGCGAGGTAAACCAGCCTTTCTTATACATTTGCCTGTAAATCGCAAACACATCGAGATCGGGGTGGGAAAACGCAACGATGCCAAGCTGGGGATCACCCAGCACTTGGAACCCGAGCTGCTCAACGTTGCGCTGAATATCCTCGCGCGCATCCGTCACGAGCTTGTGCTTTGCGCGGTAACCTTCAACGCCAAGGTAGTTCATTACCGCCCAGGCGGCTGATATGGCGCCACCTGGTCGAGTACCGGCGAGTGTTGGTGTCACCATCCTGCCGCCAGGCCAGTCGGCACAATCAAATATCATGTGCTGCTGCAGGGCTTCACTCCTGAACAATACCGTTGAGGCGCCCTTGGCACAGTAACCGTACTTGTGCAGATCTGCGGACATTGAATGAACCGCGGGGACCTCAAAGTCGAAGGGCGGGATATCGCCGCCGTTCATGCGCACGAAAGGTGCGATGTATCCACCAACACAGGCATCAACGTGCAACCAGAGGCCTTTTTCCTCGGCGAGTTTGCCGAGGTCCGCAATAGGGTCGATCAGGCCGTAAGGGAAGCTGGGCGCGCTGCCTACCAGCATCATGGTGTTCTCATCGATGGCTTCCCGCATGGCATCGATATCAGCAAGCAGGTTGTCAGCAACCGGTATGCGTCTCAACTCAAGGCTCATCATCATGCAGGCTTTGTCGAACGCGGGGTGTGCGGAGTAGGGCATGACCACGTTGGGTGTACCTGTAATGCCTCGCTCCTTGATCGCGTAGTCGCGGGCCGCCTTTACAGCCATGGTGATGGAATCAGTACCACCCGAGGTGATATTGCCTGTACTGCCATCTTCTCCATGCAGCAAGGCCAGCCCCATACCGACAACTTCTTCCTCCATCTGCTTCAGGCTGGGGAAGGCGAGTGGACCGAGACCGTTCTCGGACATGTACATCGTGTAGGCTTCTTTCTGGACCTGGGCAACGTCCTCGCCTGCGTTAAAGACATAAACCGCCGTCTTGCCGTCACGCCACTTCGCATCACCGCTGCCGCGGTTGATCATTTCCGGCTTGAGTTCACTCCAGTTGGTGCCGCTGGCCGGCATGTCTTTAAGCATCATTCGATCCTTTCTGCGAGATAAGGGTTGGGGTTGGTCAGGTCCTTGTAGAGTACACCTGCTTTCATGACCGTCAGTTTGCTGTGATCCTGCAGGAGCGTGATATCGGCAAGCGGGTCGCCATCAACAATCACCAGGTCTGCATAGGTATCTTCGGCAAGGGTGCCTTGTTTGCCCGTTGGATCTGCTGATTCACCCCCGTATCGGGTGGCGCAGATGATTGATTCCGCATTGCTCATGCCAAATAGATTGACGAAATGCTCCAGGTCTTTGGCGTAAGTGCCGTGTGGCGCGATGCTGATGCCGTAATCTCCACCGACGACCAGGCGTACGCCTGCCGCGCGAAGTTTCTCAACCGATTTGATGGTTGCCTCGACCTCTGCTTCATAACCTTGCGCCCGGACCATGTCCCTGGATATCCCGAGGGTTTCACATTTTTCTATGTAGGCCATCTCCCAGGCGATGGCGGGGCCGATGACAAGCCGGTCTTTGCGCTCGGCGATGATGTCGACGGTTTCGTCATCGAGGTAGTTCGCGTGGCCGACAAAGTCGACACCCGCAAGTACGGCCTGCTTCACGGCGGCGGCTGAGCGGGCATGACAGGCAACACGCATTCTGCGGCGGTGTGCCTCGGAGATAATCGCCTCAACTTCCTCGTCTGTAAAAGACAGTTCTCCAGGAGGGCACTGGCTGTTGATGGCCTCGCCATCAATAAATATCTTGACGATATCAACGCCCAGTTTGCGTTGTTCACGCACTGCCTGGCGCAGCGCCCATGGGCCGTCGGCGATCTGGGAAAGGCCGCCGGGTGAATCTACGTTGCTTGCAGTAGCGCCGAGGTCGCGGCCGGCTGCGAGCAGGCGCGGTCCGATCAACTTGCCGCTTGCGATAGCGCCGCGCAGCGCCACATCAATCTTGTAGGTTGAGCCAAAGCTGACTGCAGAGGTAAATCCTGAACCCAGCATGAGCCTGGCGTTGCGTACCGCGGTGATCATCGCGTCTTCGACCAGGGTTTCACCAATAGCAAAAGGACTCGCGTCAGCAAATGAGAGATGCGCATGGGTTTCGGTCATGCCAGGCATCACAAACTTTCCGCCGAGATCCTCGATCACGACGTCAGCGGGTGTCTCCGGCAGGCCATCAGCCGGACCGACGTAGCGGATGGTGTCACCTTCTGTCCAGATGGCGCCGTTTTCGATGGCGGTATCTTCGAGTGCTGTGAAGATGCGGGCGTTGGTAAATATGTGCGATGTGGTCATCTGGTCTGCCTCGTTCAGGCCGCTCGCTTGTCGAGGCGAAGCAGCTTCTCGGCGTTTGGCGTGAGACTCGCTGCAAACTCATCCGCTGCAGACGGTGTATCCCAGCCGCCGAAATTAGTGCCGTATACAAGCCGGTCGTGTCCCATTACATCGACAAGCCGATTGTGGGCAGCCTCACCATCAACGTGGGCGTCAAACCAGATCTTGCGCATCATGGTCTGGAAGCCATGTTCCTGGATGGACTCCGGCACCCACGCGCCGAACTGTGTCATGCCGACAAAGCGGTCAAAGAAGTAGGGCAGGCCACCGCCACCATGGGAAATACAGATGTCCACGTCGGGGTGCCTTTCTAACACACCGCCGAACAGGATCGTGGCGCAGGCAACCAGTTCTTCGTAGGGGTAGCCGAGCAGGATGGTCAGGTTAAACCGGTTTAAACGCTCATCATCAGGGCCCTTATCACCACCCGATGACGCCGGGTGCAGGAAGAGTGGTACGTCGAGATCAACCAGCGCACTGTAAAAGGTGTCCATGCACGGATCATCGAGCGTGAAAGGATAGTGCGTACCTGTATATGCGCCGACAAAGCCGAGGTCCTTTACACATCGCTCCAGCTCTTTCACCGCCGCATCAATGTCCTGCATTGGTAGTTGTGCTGATCCCAGCAGCTTGTCGGGGTGTGCGCTGACAACTTCCGCCATCGCATCGTTATGCACCTGGCAGAACTTTGTTGCGACATCAGCGGGTATCTGGTGAAACATGGTGAGTGGATTAGGGGACAACATCTGCAGGTCGATGCCATCTTTCTCCATCCGTTCGAGCCTGAGGTCGGTTTCCATGAAAACCGTGCCCCGGTATTCCATGGGTTTCATCTGGTAATCGCCGATGCGAAAAAACGGTACACCGTTTTCGTCTTTGGCCAGTTCAGGGCCAAATTTACCGGCCACACCGAAGCCTTTTTCCAGTACCGCATGTGCGTGTAGATCGATTACTTTGGCCATATCAGTTCCAAATCAGTCAGTATCCTAGTTAATCAGCAAAAAACGCTTCTTTGCGCTCTCCATTGGGTCCGTATACGGGTTCACCGCGTTCGACCAGGTAGGCCTGGTTGACGCTTTCGACGATGCCTGCCTGGCCAAGGACTTCTACCATCTTGTCGTAGTTGGGGTGTTTGAAGTGTGCGGCAAGTGAATCACTGTCTTCCCACAGTTCGTAGACCTGGATGCGTGTCGGCACTGAGGGGTCAGGTGCGAAACAGTAGTCGTGGCAACCGGCTTCCTCTTCCCGTGTGGCCAGCTGTACATCTTTTGTTAACTCGACGGCTTTATCCCGCGCTTCCTGGGTTTCAAAACGAAGTGCGGCTACAACAATAATCATGGTGTTTCTTCCTGTGTTCCTTCCGGGGCAGTATTGTTTTGATCCTAAACCAGATGAATGTGGCAAGTAAAAGGGGTAAAACAAGCATTCAAAATACTGGAAGGACTTGAACGTGCTGACATTTCTGAAGTGGTTGGGTATCACAATATTGGTTATTGCGGTTGCCATTGGGGTATTCCTGTTTGGCATGCGCTTTCATGATGGTCCACTTGCGATCGTCAGCGGCGGCCCCTTCACCTCGGGTGAACTCACTGAACCACCGGCTGACTGGAGCTTTCTTGAAGGCCGCGACGAGATGGAATTCCAGACCATGTCCCCAGCCACGTCTCGCGTTGTCTGGCTTGTTGTACACGATGAGCGGCTGTACCTGATCAGTGGTTACATGACGACCGGTTTCGGCAAGATATGGAAACAGTGGCCGCACTACATGGAGCAGGACAACCGGGTCATCCTGCGTATCGACGGTAAGCTCTATGAGCAACAACTGGTGCGCATGATGGATCATCCTGAACTGGCGGAGATCCTGACAAAGTTTGGCAACAAGTACGGATTTAACGCACCTGGTGACCCGACAGAAATGGTGAGATCAGGCTATGCCTGGTTTTATGAGGTGCAGGACAGGTCCTGAGCCAACGCTTTAGTGACTAGCGCCCAGGGGGCGCCCAGCAGAATTATTTACAAGTCGCTTGTAAAATTCCGTAAGAAAAACGTGTATAAAAAAATCAGGAAATGAAAGGGGCCATTTCATGCTGAAGTTTCTTGGAATCCTGCTGCTGGTCATTGTGATTGCCATCGGCGGTGTCGCACTGAGTATCTATTCTTATCTCTCTCCTGACGAGCAACCCCCGAGGCTGGCGGCGCCATCCTCGGTCAGGGTCATTGATGCGGGAGAGATTGTTGGCTTCCAGGGAAAGAACGATGCCCACGCATGGCTGGGGATACCCTTTGCACAGCCACCCCTCAACGATCTCAGGTGGCAGGCACCCAGACCCGTGGTGCCGTGGGAAGGTCGCAAGGAAATGCTCGAATTTGGAGAGAGCTGTGTGCAGTTCCCAATGGTGCCGCAGGATGGCGGCCTCACACCTGTTGGCAGCGAGGACTGCCTGACGCTGAATGTTTTTGCCCCGACCTATGGACCCACAACTGTCCCCGAGGGAAGGGACAAGCTGCCAGTGATGTTCTGGATTCATGGCGGTGGCAATACCGTCGGGTCCAGCAGCGATGCACCGTATGACGGCTCACTGCTGGCGACGGAACATGGGGTGATTGTTGTCACCGTAAACTATCGGATGGGGCCGATCGGCTGGTTTGCGCACAGCGCCCTGCGTGAAACCGCGTCAACGCCGGAAGATCAGTCCGGCAACTTTGGCACACTGGACCTCGTGAAAGGTCTCACGTGGGTGCAGAGCAATATTGAAGCGTTTGGCGGCGATCCGACCAATGTGACGATCTTCGGCGAATCGGCCGGTGGTGTTAATGTGCTGGCGATGATGGCGTCGCCTGCAGCGAGGGGACTCTTCCACAAGGCCATTATCCAAAGTGGTATTCCGGCGCTGGAATCCGCAGACCAGGCTGAGCAGATCGGTATGTCTCCGAGAGGGACGCCTAACCTGTCTTCCCGGGAAATTATCGCAAGGTTGCTGGTTAACGAAGGTCGGGCGTCTGATTTTGATGCGGCTGTCGCCATGCAGGACGAAATGCCAGCCAATGAACTGATGATCTGGCTGCGAAGCATTGATGCAGTCACGCTTTACGAGGCGCTGGTTGATGGAGATGCCATCATGGGCGGCATGATTGCTGCCCCTGCGAACATCAAGGACGGCTATGTCCTGCCAGACCTGCCAACCGAAGAGGTTTTTTCCAATCCGGCCAATTACGCCCAGGTGCCGATCATGATTGGTTCAAACCGAGATGAGTCCAAGCTATTCATGGCGTTCTCCGATGAGTACGTTGAGAAGACCATGGGTTTGCCATCCAAGATCAAGGATCTTGAAGGGTACAATCGAGATGCGCGATACGGCAGTAACCTCTGGAAGGCCCGTGGTGTTGATATGCTCGCTGATCAGTTCAGTCTCAACGACCCAGGCAACGTTTATGCCTACCGGTTCGATGCTGATGACTGGCGCAACTACGGCAGCGTTGACCTGAAGGACCTCTTTGGTGCTGCTCACGCCATGGAACTGTTTTTTGTATTTGGTTACTTCAGTAACCCGCTTCGGGTTGTATTTCCGGACTCAACCTTTGACGAGGTGGAACTGCTGTCCGGGTCCATGATGTCCTACTGGGCTGAGTTTGCTCACAGCGGCAACCCTGGACAGGGCAGGGCCGGGGAAGAGCCCGCCTGGCTTCCCTGGGGTAACAATGGCGGTGGCAGCTTTAACGTACTGGACACCGAGCTTGATGGCGGTATTCGAATGGAGCAGGGCATGCTGACGGTCGCCTCGGTTAAAGCCGAAATGATGGAAGAGTTGGCTGGCCTCGGCAAAGACGAGCGATGTTTCAGCTACACCATGTCCACCATGGTGGGACACTTTGATGATGCCGAATACGAGTCGCTCGGTTGCGTTAAGTAAATTTGCGGGCCTTTGACGATGCTGTCCTGCGTGAGCAGGGCCTGAATCTGCAGGGTGTTCTTAACGCTGACGATGCCCGCGCCTGCGGTCTTCAACTGACCCCTGATACACAGTTGGTCGTGCTTGGACATGGTGGTCAGGATCTCTGGCGGCATGTATCCACGGAGGTGCCGGTTGACCCGATCGATGACCCCGTCGACCGGTACACGCTTCGATGTGTTCACGGTTGGCTCGAACGTGAAGGTATCCAGGGGGCGATTGTTCACTACCCCTTAGCTGAAGATGTTCTAGATCTTAACCGGCTTGGGCAGCGCCTTGGCTGGTCGTTTGATTCACCGCTCGGTACCGGCATTCACCCGTCATACGGGCTTTGGTTCGCCTACCGGGCAGTCGTAAGTATACCGGTGCGATTTGTGACCCCTAAACCGCCTGCAAGTGCACATCCGTGTGAGGTTTGTGTCGGTCGTGATTGCGAGAAGGCGTGTCCGGTTGGTGCAGTATCAGGCGCCGGATTTGCGCTGGAGACCTGCGCGGGTGAGCGGATGAGGCAGGATAGCGGTTGCGCATATACCTGCCACGCGCGCCTTGCCTGTCCTGTTGGCAGACAACACCGCTATCAGCCTGCCCAGATTGAATACCACTACGGACTGTCGCTAAAAGCGATTGCGCGTTACAGTGACGAAAACAAACCGGATGAAGGCTAGCGAGGGTGCCAATGAGTGAGCTTAAGAGAATCAAGAAGACGCCAAAAGACGTAACCGTGACAAGGGGCTACGTTTCCGATCGTGGTCCATTCAAGATAAATGAGAACCCGGACATCAATACACCGATTCCCGGCAGCAAGATCAAGGACCAACATGCCGCTGCCAGCTTCGACTTCAGTGCGCTCGCTGAGAAACATGGTGAAGAGGAAACCCGCGCTAAAGTGGTTGAGATGGTAAAGGCGTTCTCTGACCGCACCAGCACCACCTCGCTTTTTGCGCAGCGGGGACCTAACGGCATGAGCCTTGCGCACGTGTGGTTTGGCGCCAACTTCCCGCTGTTCCGACACAGCCATCCTAAATTTGGTGATTGCCTCTATTACGTGATTGCCGGTGAGATCGTCCTTGGCAAGCGCCGCCTCGGGCCTGGTTCAACCTTCTTCCTGCCAAACGGTATGCCTTACAAGTACACGGCAGGACCAGCCGGGGTTGAGCTGCTGGAGTTTCGTGCGGGTGGAGGAGAAAAAGACGCGCCGGCAATCTCTCTCGATGAGCTTTCGCTGGATGCCATTGATCGGTTGATCGACGGGTACAACGAGCACCGCGACACCTGGCAACATCCCCAGCATATTGGAGATGTTGCCTATCAGCAGAAGGAACTGGATTTCGGTTAGCAGTTCTGCGCTAACTCAAACATCACCACTCAGGTATCGACGTGCTTCGTCCAGGTACGTTCGTGGTCCTGGAAGACAAAACCACATCGCTGGTAAAGCGAAAGCGCAGGGTCGTTGAAACCTGCCGTGCCAACCTTGGCGAGGGTTAGTCCTTTTTTGTGCATGAGGTACAGCGTGGTTCGAATCACGGCCTCAGCGCGTCCCATCGCCCGGTAGTCGGCATGTGTGCCGACCGGTTCGAACGAGCCGGCGCCAACGTTGTAGTCAGCCCAGCCAATGCAATAACTGCTGAAGGCACCGTCCTTTTCGACAGAGACCACGTCGAGGTCCGGATCGAACGCTGCGGCGCTCCTGACAGCCTTATATTGGGGCATTGAAAAAGTGGACTTTGTCCATGCGCGTCGATGCAGTTCGCATCGTGCTTCAAGTTCGTCTTCCCTGACCGCCCGCACTTCAATGCCGTCCGGTAGTTCAGGTTGGGTCCCGTCCAGTTCCATTGCGAGCTTTCGCTCCTTGTGGGCGGTTGACGTGTAACCGTTTGTCTCAAGGAACTGCTGCCGATGTTCGTCAGCATCATAAGCTGACAACAAAAGCGTCTGGTGTTCGCCGGGAACGGCGGGTTTTCCAGCTTCCAGGGCCTCGGCCCATTCCTGCATGTTGTTGAGTTCAAGCAGCCAGGTGCTCGGGGGAGGAAAATCCCTTGCCCGTGCTTCTGCCCAGTGGACCGCCTCGAGATAACATTCGTTTGAGTAGGGCACAGCAGGATCGAACTCGATCAGTGTGGTGCTGCCTGGTGCAAACCATGCATAACCAAGCAGTGTTTCCCCATCAAACCATAAGCGGATGTTCTGTTTGGCCCCGGCCCCCGGCAGGCGCCAGATCACGTCACTGTTCATGAGGTAGGGTGTAGGCCAGCGTGAGCGTGCGCAGTTGGAGACCAGTTCCAGCAAAGCGGGTAGATCACTGCGGCTGAAACTTCTGTTTGAATACCGAGACATGATGTAATGCCTCCATTTCAGCGATGGGAAAACGCATGTTAGTGAAATCACAATCGCTTGCAAGTGATCTTGTAAGCCTGCCTGCCCATGCAGATGGTGTGCAGTGGCCAACGGAAAACTGGGACCGGGGTGAGGTACCAGCAGATATTTCAGCCGACTTCAGTCGGATCGCCGATGAGATCTTTGATCTCACTGGCCCGCAGGGTGTTACCTATGCGCTCCTGGTTGTGAAGGACGGGCGCCTCGTTTACGAGCGCTACGATCATGGTGCAAACGCCTTTTACCTGCAGTACTCCTGGTCGATGGCAAAAAGTGTGACGCAGGCATTAGCGGGTATTCTCATCAAGCAGGGCAGGTTATCGCTGTATGATCCTGCGCCTGTGCCTGAGTGGCAGGACGATGACAGGCGACACATCACCATGGATCAGTTACTGCGCATGTCGAGCGGTCTGGCGTTTCAGGAAGATTATGTTGATGGTGGTGTGTCGGACGTCATCCCCATGCTGATGTTTGATGGTCGGCATGATACCGGCGGCTTTGCTGCAGCAATGCCCTTGCTGCATACACCCGGGACCCGCTGGTCATACTCCAGTGGTACCACCAATATCATCTGCAGAGTCCTTAAAGAGGTTGTTGGCGGTGGCGCAAGCGGGATGCTGCAATTTATGAATGATGAACTGTTCGAGCCGATTGGCGTCAGGACTGCAACGCCCAAGTTCGATACGTCAGGCACGTTTATTGGTTCTTCCTTTCTGCAGGCTATCCCACAGGACTTTGCACGTTTTGGCTACCTGTATCTGAAAGGCGGTACGTGGAATGGTACCGAGGTTATCCCGGCTGACTGGGTGGACTATGCACGTTCGCCGACTTATCACTCTGAAGAGGAGTGTTATGGGGCGCAATGGTGGATGAATCCAGCCAACTCAAAACAGTTTTTCTGCTCCGGTTATGACGGTCAACGAATTGTATGTGATCCCGACAAAGACATGGTGGTGGTGCGGCTGGGACGCACGCCTGTTGATGAGGTGGATTATGTATGGGAGCGGGTGTTCGGGTTGATTGATCTGTTCTAGCCTGCATATTTCACCAAACCACTTAATTTTGCTGTTAGATGCTGTAGCCTCAGTTAGTTAAGCATGTTCTGTGAATGTCACACTTTGTACCCAGCGCTCGTTCCCGCAAATCTGGCGTGCTAATTTTGCTCCTGAGGCGCCATGCTCGCTGCGCCCTATTCTCGATAGGGCTCCGCTCACGAGCCGTCTCAGGACCAAAATTATCGTCCCCAGATTTGCGGATTTGATGAAACATGCAGGCTAGATCTGCTGGTTACAGAAGCGGTGAATGAAGGGAGCGCTCCCGTGAATCACTGCCGCGTTAGATTTTCCGTTTTGCGGAAAACCAGGACACGGTTAGGCCCCAGTAAAGTTACCGGGACGTTTTTCCGCGACCGCTTTTACACCTTCCTTGTGATCGCTTGTCTGCTGCAGCCACTTCTGTTCACGACTTTCGATGGTCGTGACGTCATTGACGGCATCAGCAAGACCAGGGCGCATCTGTTCACGAAGTGATACCAGCGCAAGTGGCGCGTTTTCGGCAATCTCCTGGGCAAGCTCGATGGCTGCATTTCGAACGTTGTCAGTGTCGGTGTAAATGTCACCAAGACCCCACTCGTGTGCAGTTTCACCGTTGATCCGTCGGCCGGTCAGGAACAGCAGGTTGGCTTTTTGCGCGCCAACAATCCGCTCCAGCGTGTGAGTCAGGCCAAAACCTGGCGTAAAGCCGAGTTTCACAAAGTTTGCCGTCATGCGGGTTGCCGGGCACACCGTCCTGAAATCCGCCATCAGCGCGAGGCCAAAGCCGCCGCCGACAGCCGCACCCTGTACTGCGGCCACAACCGGCTTCTTGCAACGGAACAGCCGGACTGCTTCGTCGTAGAGCGGGTTGCGATCGCTTTCAGTACGCTTCTCCAGTTCAGCGGCACGCTCGCTGGAACCGAAGTTGGCGCCTGCACAGAAGTGTTTACCTTCTGAGCAGAGCACAATCGCGCGGATATCTACTTCGTTATCGATATCTTCGAAACAGTCGGCCAGGTCCATGATCAACTGGTGGTCGAAGAAGTTGTTGGGACCGCGCTTGATCTCGCACTGGGCAACATGGCCGTCCAGGCGAGTGACGGTAACGTCACCATATTGGTCTTTCATTGCTTTTTATCCTTATTCAAAAGGGCGCCTGGTTGGCTGAATGCCCTTTGGCCACTTATCAAAGTTCTCTGCAACCGCCTCGCCGATTTCAGCGACGGTCCAGGGCCCTTCGGTGTTGTCCTTCATGCAGATTTCCTGCGCCTGCCATGACAGCAGCTGTACTGAGTTGCCAGAGACCAGGAATGTTCGACCGGTGACATCTTTGGCGTCGTCGCTGCCAAGGTAAACAACCAATGGCGACACCTTGTCTGGAGAAAGGAGTTCTTCCATGTTCTGGCCTTCCGGGAAGATGTCAGACGTGAGGCGCGACCAAGCGGCCGGTGCCAGCACGTTAACGCGGATGCCATACTTCAGGCCTTCCTGGAACAGGCAGCGCGCAAAACCAGCGATGCCAGCCTTGGCCGCACCGTAGTTGGTCTGTCCAAAGTTACCGAGCAGGCCAGAGGTGGATGAGGTCACAACGATACTGCCGCCACCTTCCTGGGTCAGCATCTGGTTGTAGGCGTGTTTTACAGTCAGGTAGGTACCGCGCAGGTGAACGTCGAGTACCACGTCCCACATGGCGTTATCCATGTTCTTGAAAGACTTGTCACGCAGGATACCGGCGTTGGCGATGAGGAAATCGAGCTTGCCGAAGTTGTCGACGGCAGTCTTGATCATGGCCTCGGCATCTTCTTCCTTTGCGACGTTGCCGTAGTCTGCAACCGCATTGCCACCAGCGGCCTTGATCTTGTCAACAACCTGGTCAGCCATCGCGCTGCCACCACCGGTACCATCACGTGCACCACCGAGGTCGTTAACAACCACGGACGCACCTTCCTGTGCCAGGAGCAGGGCATGGGTCTCACCCAGGCCGCCGCCAGCACCGGTTACCAGTGCAACTTTTCCATCCAACATTCCCATAATTTTGCTCCTTTAGGTTTTGCCCGGGACCATTTAAGTCCCTGAATCTATTTGTGAAATAGGTAAAAAAATGAAGGACGAAAGTAAATCACATTGAGTGGCGTATGGCCACTTTCGAGAAAGGCTCTCCACCAACGGCAAGGAGTCATTTACCTACACAACCGCGGTGCTGTTAGTGGGTACCAGGCCATGGATGGCCTGGCCATTTTTCGAAGAAAAATGCGAGCTGCCTTTGAAACAAAAAGCAGCGACTCGAGAAATTGCAGGATGTAATTTCTCGAAACCTGTAAAAAGCACCGACTCGAGAAATTACAGGAAGTAATTTCTCGAAACCCATAAAAAACAAACACAAGTGTCAGAGAGTGGGGCCTTGCCATGGATGGCAAGGATCATTTTTCGTCAGAAAAATGCGAGCTGCCTTTGAAATAAAAAGCAGCGACTTCGAGAAATTACAGGAAGTAATTTCTCGAAATCAAAAAGAATAACTGTGCCCCTCTTTGGCCCAGGAGTGAAACTTAGCTTCCCGCGCAACCGGCTTAAACTGCTCCCAGTTATCACCATAGTGCATCAGCACCATCTTCTTACGGATGTGCTCAGGGAAAGTCGCAATCTCATGAATAGAGGCATGTACGCCGCCTGTGAACATCTGGCAATCGTGGAAGATAGCGTCGAAGTTGAATCGCTCGTCGTAGGGCAGGATCAGGCCTTCATCAAACCGGGTATCGGACGTAAACATGATCCGGTCATCAATAATGACCGCGCAGCTCCAGGCACACTCCCGCCAGCTTTTGGCGCTGTCCGGGAAGTGCAGGGTGCGTGGCATTTTGATATTAATGCTGCCAACGTTAATTTCGAACGTCTCCCGAGGGTAACCCGTTAACTTCTTCGGCCGCATTACGTTCCAGAGGTCCTTGAAGCCGAGTGGTTTATGTTCGGACAGCTCAGAACCACCACGCAGGCTCTGCTCCCAGAGGATCTTTTCATACGCCTTGGTAATCACCATGTTGGGCTTTTTCTGCAGCACGTAGCGGCCGAACAGCTGTACTTCTTCCAGGCCGCCGATGTGATCTGCATGGGAGTGGGTGATCAGGTAGTTGCTGACCTGGGCCATTGAAACACCGACGTTATAGAGGGCCTGCGAACATTTCGTGCCACAATCGATCAGGAGGTGATCATCACCTTTAACGATGAGCAGGTTGTTCTGGTTGAGCGTTTTTGCAAAAGCGGAGCCGGTCCCTACGAAGTAGAGCGACAGATCACCCTTGTTGGTGAGTTTGACCTGTTTCAGCGGTTTTCTTGAGATTCGCATCAGCCGTCAGCAAAGGGTCGTTTCACCCTAGTTTAACGTAATCTTTGCAATTTGCTCGTGCCGTATGTCAGGACTTTGAGGACTTTGCCACGGGCGCCCAGCCCTGTTTCATTGACATGGTCTGATGATTGATGACAATGGATTGACCAACTAACAACAACTCGGAGTAGCCATGTCGCTATTTGGTGAGAAGTGCGCACGTTGTGGGAACAAGACCCGTCACGAGGTAGAAGGCCAGGCTGTCTGTGAGACATGCGAGAAAGAGATGCAGTTGATGCTGGAAGCGAAAACGGAGGATCTTCGCCCCTGTCCCATCAGCGGCGAACCCATGACGAAGGAGATCGCGCACATGATTGTCATTGACCGCTGTCCGAAATGCCGGGGTGTCTGGCTTGATGGTGGAGAGTTGGAACGACTCAAGGGTGGTGTTGAAGCCAGTGCACTGATGGCGATGGCCAGCGGTTTCACAGTACCGTTCAGCTAGGCATCAGATGACCAGCCTGCTTTCCGAGGCGCAGGACATCCTGCCCGGGGTTGTCGACCTCCGGCGAAAAATCCACGCCAATCCTGAACTCGGCAATAACCTGCCGGCCACCACCCAGGCGGTGGTTGATGCCATTGCAGACCTGCCGCTGACACTTCGCTTCAGCGAAAAAACCACCAGCATCATCGCCACCCTCGAGGGCGCAAAACCGGGCAAGCGTATCCTGCTTCGTGGTGATATGGACGCGTTACCCATGCCTGAAGACAATGACCTGCCGTTTGCTTCGAAAAACAAGGGCAAGATGCACGCCTGTGGTCATGATGCACATACGGCAATGCTGGCGGGCGCTGCGAGGGTACTGTCATCTCATCAGCAGGAACTTGAAGGCACGGTAGACTTTTTCTTCCAGACCGGAGAGGAAGGATATTTTGGTGCCAAAGTTGTTATGGACGAGGGCATGCTGGAGGCACCCTTTACCCCGGATGCCGTGTTTGCGATTCATATTACGCCACTCCTGAAGGCAGGTGTTCTCACCAGCCGGCCCGGCACGCTGCTGGCCGCGGCAGATACTTTTAAACTGGTGCTGCGGGGCAAAGGCGGGCATGCGTCGATGCCTCACGATTGCCTCGACCCGATTCCGGTTGCCTGCGAGATTGTGCAGTCCATGCAGACCTGGGTAACAAGGCGCGTGCCCGTGTTCGACCCGGTTATCCTGACCACAACAAAAATCGAAGCGGGTACAACAACCAACGTAATCCCCGAGATCGCAACGGTTGAAGGGACGCTCCGCTCGACTTCTGAAAAGTCGCGCTATCTAGCTCATGATGGGTTGAGGCAGCTTGCCACCAATATCGCTGAGGCTTACGACATGCAGGCTGAGTTTGAGTTCACACTCGGTTATCCCGTTACTGTGAACGATGCGGATTTTGTTTCCTTTGCACAGGCGAGCGTAGTGAAGCACCTTGGTGAGCCTGCCTATCGAGAATCAAGGACACCGATGATGGGCGCGGAGGACTTCTCCTACCTGCTACAACAGACGCCAGGTGCGATGTTCTTCCTCGGGGTACGCCCTGAGGATGCATCTCTTGCTGCGCCTTGCCACTCTAACCGTATGATCCTGAATGAGGATGCCATGGCACATGGGGTGGCGGCACATGCGGGTATTGCGCTGGATTTTCTCAACGGCTGAGCTCGAGTGATGAGAGCGAGTGATCAGGCGTTCAGCACAAACCCTTTATAACCGCTCGTCATCTCTTCCTCGCAGTTCGCGCGATAACGGGGAAAGCCACCGACATAGGGCATGAAGATCCTGGGTTTACCCTCGATATTGGCGCCGAGGTACCAGGAGTTGCATGTTGGAGCGGTGAACATGGTCCCCTCAGCTACCTCGTTGACATGTTTGACCCAACGTTCCTCCGACGACGGCAGTGGCTCCATTGTTGCGATGTCATTTTCGCGCAGGTAGGTGATCGTGTCGCCAATCCAGTTGATGTGCTGCTCAATTGCAACCAGCATGTTGCAGAGTACCGATGGGCTGCCGGGTCCTGTCACTGTAAAAAGATTCGGGAACCCATTCATCTGTAAGCCGAGGTAGGCAACCGGACCATAAGCCCACTTGTCATTTAGTGTTCGGCCATCTCGCCCGGTGATGTTTGCTTTCAGGAGAGCGCCGGTCATCGCGTCAAAACCGGTAGCGTAGATCAGCACATCAAGATCGTAGTGGGTGCCACCAGCGGTAACGCCACTTGGTGTGATCCTGTTGATCGGTTTTTCAGTGAGATCAACCAGTGTGACGTTTTCACGGTTGTAGGTGTTGTAGTAGTCACGGTCAAGCACCTGGCGCTTACAACCGATGCCGTAGGTTTTTGGCAGCAGTCTTTCTGCGACCGCAGGATCTTTAACGATGTTCCGAACATTGTCGCGGAACAGTTCATTTGCCATTTCATTGGCTTCAAGGTCGGTGTAGATGTCGCTGAAGTTGAGGATCGCCTCAAGACCGCGTGCGTCGAGTGCCGCCTGGGCCTGCTCGGTTGTGAGCGATTTGATGTTAGCCCCTTCACCACGTCGTTGGCCTCGAGTTGCACCCGTTTTGACACTTTTCTGCGGTCGGAAGTTTGATACGCCGCCCTGGTTATCCCATTGCAGTCGCCTGATGTCGCGATAGTTTTCCTTGAACTCATCTTCCACCGCTTCGCGCATTTGTTTGCGGTTGGCCGGCACGGTGTAAACCGGCGTGCGTTGAAAGACGATGAGCTCGCGGCTGAGTTTTGCCAGTTCAGGGATTGCCTGCACGCCCGATGAACCTGTGCCGATGATGCCTACACGTTTGCCGGAGAGATCGACGTCTTCTTTTGGCCAGAGTCCGGTATGTAATACCTCACCAGCAAAGTCGTCTGCGCCGGGCAGGCTGGGCTTGTTAGGGACAGAAAGACAGCCGGTTGCCATGACGCAATAGCGAGCCTCAAACATCCCGCCTGCTTCGGTCGCAAGTTGCCAGAGATTGTCGTGTTCCTGCCAGGTAACCGACGTCACCCGGGTATTGAACTGGATATGATCGCGCAGGTTGAATTTCTCTGCGATGTGGTTGGCGTAGGCGAGGATATCCGGCTGCGCCGAAAACACCTCCGGCCAGTGCCACTCCTGCTCAAGTTCTTCTGAAAAACCGAATGAGTATTCAAGTGACGGTACGTCACAACGGGCGCCGGGGTATCGGTTCCAGTACCAGGTGCCGCCGACGTCCGTGCCTGCTTCGAGTACCTTGACGCTAAGCCCGAGCTGCCGAAAACGGTGAATTGCGTACATGCCGGCAAATCCGGCACCAACAATCAGGACATCCGGGTTCTGTTGCTCAGGCATGGTTGTTGTTCTCCATCTTGTCATTGAGAGCGTCATCGAGAGCGTCATCGAGAGCGCCCTCGAGATCGCCGCCGCGTCCATCTATCGTAACTCGACCGTCAAAAAAGGTCTCATCGAAGCCCGGCAAGCCAATAAACACCAGTTGTTGTGGGTGTAAGTGTTCAATATGGGTGATTTCCGTGTTGCCCCAGCTCCACTGGACAAAGCACATCTGGCCGGTATCGGTGTCCGCAAAGACGCCTTTCAATCTGAGCAGACCGGCCGTTTTTGCGTTATCGAGCAGTTGAACCAGTTGGTCCCGGCTTACACTCGCGTTCTCAAAATATCCTCGCACGTAGTCTGGCATGTTGTGTGTGGCGCTTGTTATTTCGCCAGAGTCGTCCGGGGCCAGCAGGAGTTGTAGTGCCAGGTCCTTGAGTAGCTCATCTTCTACAAGCCGGGGTTTTGCCGTGACGATGTCAGGCAGTGAACCCTCGCGGGTGATGATGAGCTTGTCGGCCGAGTTGATCTGTTCAGCAACGGTCTGGCCGATGAACTTGTTGGCGAGCTGGCCGTTGATACTGGAGGCGTCAACAAGCGTGATGGCTGCACTCAGCCTTAAGCCTGGGTAGCCATTTGCGGCGCGCTTCAACCTTGCCAGGTTTGCTACACCGCTGCCTTCCATGACGATGCAATCGGGTGATGTTTCGATTGCGGTTGCAAACGCCTGCGACAGATCATCGTTCAGCGCACAGCAGGCACAGCCATTTGTCAGCGCCAGGGTATCTGCAGTACGGGATTGAATCAGCGCAGCGTCTATATTGATTTCGCCAAAATCGTTGACCAGTACGGTGAGCTTCAGACCGGCTGTGTTCTCCAGCATCCGGTTGATCAAGGTCGTTTTACCAGCGCCGAGATAGCCGGAAACGAGTGTAACGGGAGTGGTCATAAACCAGGTGGGCCTATAAAGTGTTGCGCAACCAGACAAGGAGCATACATGAAGTTATTCGACTTTCCCGGCGCACCCAACCCGCGGCGGGTAAAAATTTTACTGGATGAAAAGGGTATGCAGTACGAGATTGAAAACTGCGATCTTACGACCCAACAGCAGAAATCACCTGAATATCTCAAGATGAACCCGAGTGGCAAGATCCCCATACTTGAAACCGATGACGGTCGTTACCTCGGTGAATCGGTTGCCATCTGCCGGTACCTGGAAGCGATCCAGCCGGAGCCCAACCTGTTCGGTGCAGACCCCTATGAGCTTGGTTACATTGAAATGCGCAACCGGCACCTGGAGCTTGAACTCTGGACACAGATCGGCATTTCCTGGGTGAACGGACCCATTGTTGGCAAGATGGGTAGATTCAGGCAGAACCCGCTGGCGAAAGAAATGAGTGACCAGAATGTGGTCAACTACTACGAGCGCCTTAATGGTGAGCTCAGCGACAGCGAATATATCGCTGGCGAGAGATTTACAGTAGCGGATATCACACTCGTCTCTGCTGTCGATTTTGCAACCCAGCTGGTTGATCTGAAACCCGACGAATCCAATGAGGCGCTGTGGGCATGGCATGCCCGGGTGTCAGCGCGTGACAGTGTCGCCGGTAACTGAGCTGCGGCGCGAGATTGGATTAGTGTTTACATAAATTACAAACGGAGGTTGCACATGAAAATCCTCAATATTGCGTTAGCGGTCGTGGCCGTCATCCTGGTCATCGTTGTCCTTGCCGCACCGATCGGTCCGATGCCTGGGTTCTTTATCGGCGGTACTGCAACTGCTGCACCGGCTGAATGGCCTGATACGTCCGCGGTGCATGAAATCAAGCTCAAGGTGCCGGGTACGCTGCCACGCGTTGTCATCATCTGGGTTGTCGACTACGAAGGTGAACTCTACGTGGTTGGTGGAGAAGGCAGCGGCTGGGTGACCCAGTTGGGTAGTGGCGGACCGGTGGAGTTCAGGTTGGGGGATGCAACCTATTCACTTAACGCATCTCGCATCACCGAAGGCTGGGAGCCTGTACTCACAGCCTGGATCGAGAAGTATCGCCCTGATTACCCGGACATCATTGCAGGGTTCCCTTCCATGGAAGAAGCGGAAGGCCAGATGGCGTTGTTCAAGCTGGCGCGAAGCTAGTTACCGGTTGGGTAGACCGAGGTGAGGAACTGCCGCATTGCTGATGCCGAGATTTCCGGGATTTCCTCCATCGGTACGTGGCCCACGTCTTCGTAATATGCCGTGGTTGCCTGGGGCAACATCTCTTCAAATCGTTTAGCCTGGCTGAAAGGGATCAGCGTATCTTTGTCTCCCCACATGATCAGCACAGGCTGGTCGATTAACGAGATGTCGGCGGCATCGTTCCTGCTCCAGCGTTGCTGGAAACGAAGGATGGTTGCTTCACGTGTGCCGCTCCTGAGGTTCAGTTCGTAGTAACGGTGAATCAACGCATCATCAACCACCGGTGAGTGGTTGTAGGCGCTGCGCAGGCCCTGTTCCACAAGAAGGTACGGGTCGATACGGGTAGCAATCTTCTGGAACCATGGATTGCGTAACAGCCTGAATGCGATGGGTGACTCGCCCGATGATTCAACAGGTGTTTCATCGCGGGGCAGACCGCCCGAGTTAATCAACCCCAGGCCCAGTACTTTATCCGGGTGCGTGAGCGTATAGCGAAGCGATACGCCACCGCCCATGGAGTTGCCTGCGATCACAAACTGGTCCACGTCGAGTTCGTTGAGCACGGCGTCAACCACGGCAACATAGTTGTCGGTCGAATAATCATCATTTGGCACTCGCCCGGTCAGGCCATGGCCGGGCAAATCCAGGGAAACCACCCTGTAGTCATCGGTCAGTTGCTCAGCCCAGGCTTCCCAGGTGTGCAGGCTGGCGTTTGAACCGTGCAGAAGCACCAGCGTGGGCTTGCGGCGATCACCTTCGTCGCGGAAGTGGATACGTCCCATGTCCCCAAGACTCATAAACTGCGAAGCGTGATTGCTATAGCGTGCGTCCACCACGTCCCGGGGAATATCACCCTCGTACAGGATAACCACCAGGATGGCGCTGATGATCAGCATGGTCAGGGCAAGAAATTTTATTATTTTCATTAGTTTAGCTGCGCGTTACTGACTGCAGGGGGTCAAAGCTTGACCAAGTCAAAGCATAACCGATGCCTATTACGGGCTAAAGCATTCAAATATTCGTTTGTAGTTTTCGTTTCGCAGGGTAAGATTTTTGCCCCCATAACAACAACAACCAGCAGGAACTGAGGGGGTCTATCGTGTCACCCGCACTTGCCAAGGTAAGGGCCGAAGACGAAGCGGTCCGAAAACTCATCCTGGAAGCCCTGGATGTCATCAGGTCAGATGACTTCGATCGCTACTTTGACCTGTTCACCGATGATGCCGTCTGGATGATGCCATCGAGTTTCAAAGACGTGCACGTGGATGAAGCACGCACTTTTTACCGTTTTACCCAGAAGTTCCGTTTCGACCAGGAAACCAGTGTCGACGAGATTGTTGTTTCCGGTGAATGGGCTTATGTGAGGGTAAGCTTCAACGGCTACCTTCGAGCCAAGGCAGATGATGGCTCTCCGCCATTGCGATCAGTCAGTCGCCACATCTGGATACTGCAGCGCCAGCTTGATGGGCAGTGGAAAATCGCGCGTGATATCTGGAATACGCCAAAGGTTGCAGAATAAAAGCAGTAAGACCTGACATTGCCGCACTGGAACAGAACGGTATTACTGCCGTTGCGTTTCCGCGCCTGGGGGACCCTGATGTCATACCGCTCTGGTTTGGCGAAGGGGACATTATTACACCGCCTTTTGTTCGTGAGTCGGCGAAACAGGCGCTCGATGATGGCCATACGTTTTACGTGCATACGCGGGGCCTCGAAACACTCCGCGATGAAATCAAACACTACCTTGATGGGCTCTACGGCATAAACCTGGATGCGGACCGGATATCGGTGCCGGGTTCCAGCATGTTGTGCATCACCATCGCCGCCCAGATGGCGCTGACTTCAGGGGACGAAGCGCTGGTGGTTTCTCCCAACTGGCCCAACATAGAAACGACCTACACTGTTACGGGGGCAACGGTAAACACCGTTCGCCAGCGAGAAACAAAAACCGGTTGGGAGCTGTCCGCTGACGAAATTATTGAGGCGATGACGCCCGCTACAAAGAGCCTCTTTATCAACTCGCCCTGTAATCCTACGGGTTGGGTGATGACGCGCCCGGAGCAAGAAAAGATCCTGAAATACTGTCGGGAGCATAACGTGCTGCTGATAGCAGATGAGGTTTACCACCGGCATTACTATGACGCAGATGCCGCGCCGTCATTTCTTGAGGTTGCAGAAGACAATGACCCGCTCGTGGTGGTAAACGGGTTTTCGAAAGCATGGGCAATGACCGGCTGGCGGGTAGGCTGGGTGGTTGCCCCACTTGAGCAGGCGACACACTGGGCATTGATGTCGGAGTGTTTCAACACCGGTGCAACTGTCTTCACCCAGCACGCCGCGATTAGCGCGCTGAAGGAAGGAGAACCGTTTGTGCGCCAGCTCAAGTCGCAGTACCAGGAGGCAAGGGATATGACCCTGCAGATGCTCGGCTCACATCCGGCGATAGAGCTTTCTGCCCCGGAGGGCGCGTTTTATGCGTTCCCGAGGATCAGGGGCATGAAGTCGTCCAGGCGGTTTGCCGAGAAGTTGCTTGCCGAAGAGGATGTTGGGGTAGCACCCGGCTATACCTTTGGCGAAGGCAACGATGAATACATCCGCATCTGTTATGCACTTGGGCTGCCACGCCTTGAAGAAGGGCTTCGTCGTATTCTTCGATTTGTTGACAATAACCACAATGATTTTGGTCAGGAGTAACTATGCCTGTGTATGACTTTGCAGTCGGTCAGACCAACCCGGAAACCTTTCCGGTAGAAGCTTTCAAGGCCGCCGCCATGCGCGCGATTGATGCGGAGCACGAGGCGCTGAACCGCTACCCCGGCGCGAAAGGCCACGAACGCCTGCGTAAGCTGATGGCGGAACGAGAAGCGGCACGTGAAGGCGTATTTGTGGATCCTGAATTGATCGCACTCACCAACGGTAGCATGCAGGCGGTGACGCTTGCAGGCCAGGGATTGATGCAAGCTCGCGGGGACATGGTGATCACGGAGGAGTACACCTATTCAGGCACAATCGCCGCCTACAAAGGTATTGGTCTCAAGATGGTTGGTATGCCGATGGATGAGGACGGCATGCGTGTCGATGTGCTGGCGGATCGTCTCGAGGAGATGGCGGGCAAGGGTGAACTGCCAAAGTTTATTTACACGTTAACCACCTACCAGAACCCGACCGGTACCTGTATGCCGGAAGCGAGAAGGCGTGACCTGATCTCCCTGGCTGCGCGCTACGAACTGCCGGTTGTGGAGGATAACTGTTACGGGGATGTGCACTTCGAGGGAGAGGTGATTCCCAGCATGTTTGCCATGGATGAAGGTGATAACCATATCTACATTGGCTCACTATCGAAGATCTTTGCCCCGGGTGTGAGGCTGGGATACCTCTATGCGCGCGAGCCTTACTTCACCAGGATCGTTGGCAAGCGATTTGATGCTGGCAGCAACTATTTTGCGGCGGCGGTACTGGCAGAGTTCTACAAGGATGGCATTGGCGATCATGGCAAGGCGACCATTCCAGCGCTGAAACAGAAACGCGATCTGCTGATTGCCGGGCTGGAAGAGCAGCTTGATGATATCTGCGTCTGGTCTCGCCCCGTTGGCGGCCTTTTTCTCTGGCTACGCCTGCCCGAAGACACCGATATGGAGAAACTGGTTAAAGTCGCAAACGAGCGTAACGTGTTCTTTGCAACCGGTGCAGATTTCCATGTTGATCGGTCAGCGCGCCCTTATATACGTCTTGCATTTGGGCACGTACAGGATGAACTGATTGTCGAAGGTGTGCCGGTGCTGGCGCAGGCAATCAGGGAAGCACGAACCAGCAACGAAGCGAAAAACTTCGACAGTCTTTTCTAGTTTTCCAGCAGGTGGTTAACCGTGGGACGCGGTCAGCGCGCGTCCATCGATGCGACGAATCTGTGCCTCACTGATCGTAATCCACAGCAGCAGAACCAGGAAGATACTTACACTGATCGCAATCGCGACGGGTGCGCCAATAACATTGGCCAGCGCACCGGCAAACAGACCACCCAACGGCATCATGTTGTAGCAGATCGCATGAAAACCCATCACACGGCCTCTCAGTTCATCGGGCACTTCGAGTTGCAGTACCGTGGTTGAAGTGATCATGAAAATTGAAAAACACAAGTGCGCAAAAAACAGTGTGGTGAGTGCCAGGCTGAATACGCCAAACTCGCTCGAACCGGCAAATCCATACAGGAAAAGGCACGACACCAGTGCAGAGGCCAGCATGAGCAGGCCAAGGTGCCGCGAGTCCGTGAGGTAGCTGCAGACGAGGGTGCCGACAACCGAGCCGATACCCGTCATGGACAAAAGGAACCCATAACCTTCCTCACCTACACCCAGCAGGGCGGAGAATGCGGGCATCAGCTGCATGTGTGAACTGGCGAAAAAGAAGATCGCGTAAGAAAGCAGCAACAGGATCAGGAACAGCCGGTCCTGGAGTATGAACCTGATGCCTTCAGCGATCTGCGTCAGGGTCGACTGTGCTGCAACTCGCTCAGCAGGTGCCATCTTCAGGCTCAGCATCACAAAGTACATCGCAAGGAACCCGGCGGTGCAGAATGCGAAGACTACCCAGGTGTCCGAATAGGCGATCACCAGACCACCAAAGGCCGGCATTGCCATGCGGGTGGCCTGCCAGATCACGGTGGTCAGGGCGACTGCACTCATCATATCTTCCCGCTCGATCAAAGCTGGAAAGATGGCCTGGCGTGCAGGCCAGTCGACACCGTTAACCAGCGATATCAGCCCGGCGATGGTGAGCACGTGCCAGACCTCAACAGTGCCGGTGTAGTCCAGCACCGACAGGGTACCGAGCAGGGTGGCTACCAGCAGCGAGGTGATCATGAGCAGGATTCGTTTATCAAACCTGTCAGCCAGAGCGCCGCCAAAAAGTGTGATGATGATGGCTGGTAGTGCCGTTGCCGCACCCAGGTAGCCCAGCACCAGGGCGCTTTCAGATAACTCGTAGGTCAACCAGCCGAGGCCCATGACCTGCAACTGTGTTGCGCCAACCGATGCAAAAGAGCCCACCCAGTAGCGCATGAACTGCGGGTGCCGAAGCGCGGACAGTGTCGGGTTGTTGCTGATATTCACATTGATGCTCTGAGCCTGGGGGGTGCAGTCCTCTCCGGGGGCGCGAACTATATCATCTTGGCTGGCCGGTATCGTGCTTGTGCAGGCGCGGGCTTACCTGCAGACTTGCGATGTTCACAACTAATGTCCACCAATACTGATCAACAAAAGAAGGAGATCACCATGGCCATCAACAACATCGTCACCGACGCGGGCCGTTTTTCCTACGACCGATTTCATTTCTCAGAAGCCGTGGAAAGCGACGGTCATATCTTCTGCTCCGGCGTTATCGGTTCCGGTGAGAAAGGCAAGATTCCAGAAGATATCAGTGAAGAGTTCAGGAATGCCTGGGCGGGTGTTGGCCGCGTACTTGAGGCTGCGGGGGCGGGTTTTGATGACATCGTGGAATACACCAGCTATCACATCGGCATGAGTGAACACATGGCGGAATTTATGGCGGTGCGAGATGAAGTGCTGTCTGAACCATGGCCTGCCTGGACGGCTATCGGCACCACTGAGCTGGCCATGCCCGGCGCGCATGTCGAAATTCGGGTGACCGCTAAACTGAAATAGCCAGGTAAATTCTCACTTTAGTGAGAAATTCGGGCAGGCTGCGGTGAAACGAAGCCTGCCTGCGATGAATGACAGGCTAGCTTACTGTCGACGCAAAGTGGTGGCCTATAATGTCGCAATCGTAAGCGACAACTATGCCTCGGCAAGGGCCCGTGCAGTCCGACAACCCCCTCAAACATCTCTTCAGAAGACAGCTGGCTGAGTTTTACCAGAACCGCGACTACCAGTTCTGGCTGTTGCAGCTGATCGGCTGGACTGGTTGGGTTGGCCTGTTCGCTATTCGCGACGCCTACTGGGGACAGCCCGCGGAACGGATCTGGCTGCTGGTTGTCGATGCGGTGGCGGGACTTCTCCTGACAACCTGCTTGCGCTATATCTATCGCATCGTCTGGGAACGGCCGGTTTACCAGAGAATCATCACCATTCTTATCGCCTCTTATGTGATGGCGGCCATCTGGCAACCCATCAAAAACTATTCACAGATGGCGTACTACAACGAGTTTGGCATGGTTGATGAGTACGGCATGCTCGCATACTGGGGCGGCATCATTGGTTATTCCTACTTCCTGATGCTGGGCTGGAGTGGCCTCTACTTTGCGCTTAAGTTCTATCGGTTGCTGCAGCTCGAGATTGAAAAGAGTATTCGGGCTGAGTCCCTGGCCCACGAATCGCAGTTGCGGATGTTGCGATACCAGCTGAACCCGCATTTCCTCTTTAACACGTTGAACGCAATTTCAACGCTGATACTTGGCAAGGAAACGGATGCGGCCAACGAAATGGTCAGTAAGCTGTCACAGTTTCTCAGGTACTCGCTGGATAAAGATCCCATGCAGCGTGTAGACCTTGAACATGAAATCAACTCGATGCGCCTCTATCTTGATATCGAGAAGGTCAGGTTTGATGATCGTCTCAAGGTGGAGGTGGATACAGGCGACGATGTTAAACGGGCGCTGGTACCCAACCTTGTCCTGCAACCGCTGGTTGAGAACTCAATCAAGTACGCGGTTGCCAACTCGGAGAAGGGCGGCTGCATTTCGATCAGTGCGGTTCGCGAGGATGATCAGCTGCGCGTTACCATCCAGGATGATGGTCCGGGCCTGCCGGTAGACAAGCAGGGCGAGGGCTGTCCATCGTTCAATGGCGTTGGCCTTGCCAACACCCGTGACCGTCTGAAGCAGCTTTATGGAAAGAACCAGTCGGTTACATTCAGGCAGGCGGTGCCACACGGACTTGCCATCGATATTTGTATACCTTTTGAGATTGAAGTTTGATTGCAGAATCAAGGTGGAAACATGACTAACCTGAACGCCGTTATTGTTGATGATGAGTCCCTCGCGAGGAAAGGCCTTAAGCTCAGGCTTGAAGAAAACCCCGCTGTGAGTGTTGTTGGCGAGTGCAGCAACGGCCGCGAAGCCCTGAACAGTATTGCTGAGTTGCGCCCGGATCTTGTTTTCCTGGATATCCAGATGCCCGGCATGAGCGGTTTTGATGTGGTCAGCAAAATGCAGCAGGACAACATGCCGCTGGTCATCTTTGTGACGGCCTACGACCAGTATGCGATCGAGGCGTTCCAGGTACATGCAGTGGACTACCTGCTGAAGCCGATTGATGATGAGCGCCTGGCGGAAGCTGTCAGCCGTGCCGTGGACCACGCCGAACAAAGTGGTGCGGTAACGGACAAGCAACGGCTGATGGAACTCATTATCAGCATTACTGGTAAATCAGAGACATCAATTACACAGCTGTTGCGCGATCACACCGGCGTAAAATCCTACCCTGACAAAATTGCTATCAAGGACGGTGGTGAGACAACCCTGGTGCAGATTGAGGACATCGACTGGGTGGATGCGGCTGGTGACTACATGTGCATCCACGCCAACGATGAGACACATGTGATGCGCGTTACGATGAAAGAACTTGAGCAGCAGCTTGATCCTGCAAACTTCCAGCGTGTGCATCGCAGCACCATCGTCAATCTTGATCGGGTCACCAAGGTCTGTTCGCATATGAACGGTGAGTTCCACCTGATCCTGACCAACGGGGCATCAATAAAGATGTCACGTTCCTACAAGGAAAAGGTTAAGCATTTTTTTTAGACGCGGTCTGCCAGGCCAGCACTTTTTAAACCAGCTTGCTGCTGCTGTGGTCATGGTAAGGTAGCTGCCATCTTATTGGCGGGAGGCAGCTTTGCGTTGGCCACAAATTTTTATCCTTCTCGTTTCCCTGAACCTGGGTACCGTTATGGCCGCTGACATTGCGATTGTGGTGCATGGCGGTGCCGGTACGATTAACCGGGAAGCGCTGACGCCTGAACTCGAGGCTGAATATCGATCAAAACTGGAAGCCTCGGTATCGGCCGGTTACTCGATTTTGAAAGCGGGCGGTGCCAGCATCGACGCGGTCACCGCAGCGATTACGGTGCTTGAAGATTCACCGCTCTTTAACGCAGGTGTGGGCTCTGTCTTAAACAATGACGGCCGTGTCGAAATGGATGCGTCCATCATGGAAGGAAAGTCACTGAACGCAGGTGCGGTAGCGGGTCTGCAACACGTCAGGAATCCGATTCTGCTCGCGCAGGCGGTGCTCGATAAATCTCCGCATGTGATGCTGATGGGGGAAGGTGCCGAGGCTTTCGCGCGCGAACAGGGCTTCGACATGGTGGGTAACCATGAATTCAGAACGAAGCGCAGGCAGGAGCAGCTGCGCCGTGCTCAGGCAGCAGCAGACAGTGTCAGCCTTTCCGAAGAGGGCGCCGATACTTTCAGAGGCGCGGATGCATCTGGCGCGGATCACGAGAAGTCGCCGCTTGGTACGGTCGGTGCTGTGGCAATTGACGCCTCGGGAACCATTGTGGCCGGCACATCTACAGGTGGCATGACCAACAAGCGCTTTGGCCGAATCGGCGATTCACCCATTATCGGTGCAGGTACCTACGCAAAGAACGGCGTATGTGGCATCTCTGCTACCGGTCACGGCGAGTTTTTCATTCGTGCGGCTGTTGCCCACGACATTTGTGCGCGGGTCAGCTACCAGGACACATCACTTGATGCCGCGGCTGATGAGGTGGTTAATAAGGTGCTTCGCGAAATGGGCGCTGATGGTGGCGTGATAGGCATCGATGCCGATGCCAATGTGGTGATGCAATTTAACTCAAGTGGTATGTACCGGGCTGCTGTCGACAGGCACGGCAAGCTCAGCACGGCAATCTTTGCAGACTGATACAGGCTAGGGCATAAACTCATAACCCAGGAAAACATAGTAGCCGACATAGGCGGCAAGTAACGCGGCACCTTCTTTCCTGTTGATGCGTGGCTTCCGTTGCCCAAACGGGTGACAGAAAAGGAACAGCACGAGGGTTACCAGGACCATCGCCGGCAGATCTCTTGTTATCGTGCTTAGCTCCAGCGTTGTGGGTGATATGACACCGGCAATGCCGATCACAATCGACGTGTTAAAGAGATTGGATCCGATGATGTTACCGAGGGCGATGTCGTGCTCTTTTCGTTTGACTGCGGCAACGGAAGACGCCAGTTCCGGCAGCGAAGTGCCGACCGCGACAATAGTAAGACCGATAATCAGGTCACTGATGCCAAGTTGCCTGGCGAGGCCAACACCGCCCCAGACCAGGATACGCGATGAGATCACCAGTACGATGAGACCAACGATGGTATAGAGGAGTGCGCGCAGGGTTGAGATGTCGGCACTCAGCGATCCTTCCACGTCATCTGCAAGCTGGTCTTCTGGTGATTTGAGTCCGGCATAAACCGACCAGGTCATCAGGCAGATGAAAAGCACAATCAGGACAGTGCCATCGTCGCGACCCAGCACACCATCCAATCCGAGCAGCACCGCGCCGGCCACCGTCACCAGCAGCAGGACGGGCAGTTCTCGCCGGAGCACCGATGACTTCACCGCGATGGGACTCAGTACCGCTGTCAGGCCCAGGATCAGGGCAATGTTTGAGATGTTTGAGCCAACCGCGTTGCCGAGTGCGAGCCCGGTATTGCCTTCGCGTGAAGCGAGTACGGAAACGACAAACTCAGGTAGCGAACTGCCGAAGCCGATCACCAGCATGCCGACGAGCAGTGGAGGTATGCCTATCCTGCGTGACACTACTGCAGCACCCTCGACAAACTTGTCAGCGGAGAGGGCAAGGAAAATGATTCCAACAATCAGCGCAGCAACTGCCAACATGTAGCCAATTCTCTTCTGGCAAGCTTTCCCCTGGGCTTGCACTTCTGAAAGGTTCCGCCGGGAACCGCATGGTCGTCAATGGCGCCAGCCCGCACCAGCACTGGCTTGTGTGCAGATTTTCCGCCGTCTGCACCGCGTTTCTTACCGCTAGTCTGAACCATTACAAACTATTTACAAAGTAGATTGTTCAGGCGGGTGCCGATCACGGAAGATGCTCTTCTATCAGGGATGCCAGAATTTTTCAGCACATATGGTTGCTCAGCGTGGAAGCAATTCGTCTGAATCTGCAGTAGGGACGATGCTATCAGGGGGTAAAAACTCCGACTCACCCGTGGTCATTAACGACTTCCCGGCGGTGTATCTGCCGGATGCCTCTTTTCTTATCGATGGCAGTTTTGAGCGCGTCGGTTTCGATCTTGTTATCACAAATCCAGCCGGGCAGACCTTCGTTGTAGAAGACTACTTCTCGTTCCATCCGCCGCCGAACCTGATGCTTGCCTCCGGCGCAGGCTTTTCCCCGGAAATGGTGATGCTGAAAATGCATCTGCCGTTCGGCGAGGAGGTCATGTTTGCAGGTCCAGCAGCAGGTGCCGTTAACCTGGTTGAGATCGGCAGGATTACGCTCGTGCTGGGCGACGTTACCGCGATCCGCACCAACGCAGAGGGCGTGGTCGAGACCATCACGCTGAAACGAGGAGACAAGCTCTACAAGGGCGATGAGATCCAGACCGGGGCGCGGTCGTTTGTTAAGGCCAGCATGCTTGACGGAACCCGCTTCCACCTGGGTAAAGACGCCAACGCTATCTTGTCTGATTTTGAATACAACGAAACCGAAAAAGTCGGCAAGTTTGAAGCCTTCGTTGTTAAGGGCGGATTCCATTATAAAAGTGGCAACATCGGCAAAATGTTTGCCGGGATGTCGAAGAACCACTCGGTTATCTCGACACCCACCGCAACCATCGGCATCAGGGGTAGTGAAGCCGACGGATTTGTCGACCAGTTTGGTAACACGACACTGAGGCACACCTCTGGTGTGTTTTCCATCACTGACATCAACGGGCAGAACGAGGTCATTCTCGATACGCCCGGTAGTGCAACGGTTTTCTCTTTCTCTGGTCCACCTGAGTTTTATGAGGTTGCCTCTCCGGACATGGTTGACCAGATCTTTGACAACCTGCCTCCACCCGACACGCCCGAAGAGGTCGCTGAAGCGCTTGAAGAGCAGGCGGAAGAAGAGGCTGCTGAAGAAGCCCAGGCAGAAGAACAGGAAACCGAAGAAGAATCCGGCGAGGAGGCTGAAGCTCAGGAGGAAACAGTAGACGAAGCTGAAGAGGACAGCGAAGAATCCGAAGATGAATCTGACGAAAGCGAAGATGAGACCGAGGAGGAGGTAGAAGAAACTACCGATGAAGCGGATGAAAGTGAATCGGAAGCTGATGAAACCGAAGAAGGTAGTGAAAGCGATGATGTAGCCGACGAGACTGTTGATGAAACGACAGACGAAACCGGTGATGAAACGACGGATGAGAGCGTAGAGGAAACCACAGACGAATCGGCGGAAGAAACAAGTGACGATGCCGAGCCAGAGGAGACGGCGGAAGAAGAAGTTGCTGAGGACGAGGCCGCCGACGAAAGCGGCGATGAACCCGGTGAAGAAGAGCCCGCTGGCGGTGAGGAACTCGCGGCTGAGGAAATGACAGCCGAGGAACGTGCTGCGCTGCGCGAGGCTGCCGCTGCAGCGCGGGAAGGGGAAAACACGGAAAACGAAGCAGAGGCGGAAGGTGAAACTTCCGATGATGCAGAAGAAGCCGGGGATGAAGAAAACGCAGAAGCAGCGGAAGCTGGTTCTGAAGCTGCTTCTGACGAGACGGCGGGTAGCGACGAAGATGCTGAGGCCGCCGCAAGAGCACAGGCGCAGGAAGAAAGGGCAACTGCAAGGGAGCAGGCACAGGCGGATGGTGAAGACGCCCAGGGTGATGATCCGACTGCTGAGGATCCCGGCGGTGAAGAAGCGACTGGTGAAGAGCCTGGACTCGAAGAGGTTGTAAACGCACTGCAGGAGTTAAGCCCTGAAGAACGCCAGGCTGCGCTGCAGGAAATGTCCGCAGAAGAACGTGCGGCGCTTGCAGAGCAGCGGGCAGAGATGTCCGGTGAGCAGGTTGGTGATAACACCGACGATGGCTTTGATGACAACCTCGCAGGCGATGGTTTTGAAGGGACTGGCGAAGGGTCCGCACAGAATGAGGGGTTTGCTGAAGGTGCCACCGTCGGCAGTTTCAGCGGTGATGGCAGCAGCACTGAATCCGGTGCGGAGACGGGCAGCGGCGATGAAGGGGGCGGTGAACCGTCATTCGTTGAGCAGCTCGCAGCCTCTGGTGAACTGCCAACTTCCCAGGAGGAATTCAGGGAACTGGCAGCCGAACTTAACAACGACGAAAGGGCGGAACTCCTGGACGCCATCGCCTTGCAGCAATCTTCTGTTGCCAATGAAAACGATAACAGTGCTGCTGGTAATGATGGGGACGGTGCGCTGCAGCAGAACCAGGGTAACGATGTTGAATCTGACGACACGCAGGGTGTGCCCACGCGCCAGTTTGGCCAGGACCAGGGTGTAGACATAACCAATACCCAGAACGAGCTGGTACTGGTTCAGCAGTCGGGTAATTCCCTGGATAGTGGCAACAGCAACTCAGTCCTTGATAATACTGCACAGATTGATCCATTGGCGTCTCTTGAAAACGAGGCGGAAGATCCTGTCGCCAACGAAACGGAAGATGTGGTTGAAGAAGTTGTGCAGGAGGAACTGCCTCCCGACAACCCGCCTGAGGCGCGTAATGACTTTTTTGCCGTGGATTCTGCCGATACGGTTAACGTTACAGGCATCCTTGTCGGCAATGATGGTGACCCTGACCCGGGGCAGACGCCCCAGATCATCGGCGTCACCGGTGGTGACCGAGGCGGCATTACCAGTTTTGACGGCAATGGTATTACCTACACACCTGATGCGGACCTGCTCGAATCCCTGGGCCGTGATGAGACCGCAACAGAGAATTTCAGTTACAGGATCAGGTCCGGTGATCTCACCGATACTGCGGTTGTCAGTGTGCAGCTGGTTGGTTCAAACAAGGCGCCCGTCGCCAATGCGGACAGTGCGTCCGGCGCTGAGGGTGATGAAATTGCGATCAACGTGCTGGCCAATGACTTTGACAGTGACGGCGATGCCCTCACGATCACCGGTATTGATGCAGGTAACCTGAAAGGCGCCGTAACAGTTGGCCCGAATGGAAAAGGGCTTGTTTATACCGCGCCGTTTGGTCTTGCTGGTGGTGAGGTACTCGAAGAAGCCTTCAGCTACGCGATTTCAGATGGCGACCTGACCACCACGTCGCAGGTGTTTGTCAGCATCGAGGGCGTGGACAACGCCCCAACCGTTAACGCCAATGCACCGGCGGTACAGGTTGCACCGCCATCCCTGGACGAACCGGTAACCATTCCGCTGGCAGCGATTTTTGGTGATATCGAGGGCGACCCGGAAGAACTTGAGATTGTGTCGATCGATACCAGCGGCACCAAGGGTGCGATCAGCATCGGTTCGATCATCTATACAGCGGGACCCGCGTTTGCGCCGCTGGCTGAAGGTGAAATCGGCTTCGATTCCTTTACGGTCACTGTCCGCAACAAGGCCGGCCAGACAGCCCAGGGTACATTTGTCATCGAGATCGTGGGTATTAATGACGAACCGACTGCGGTTGCGGATGCCTTTACGGTTGATGCAGGAGAAAGCATCAGCGGCAATCTGCTGGCAAATGATTCAGACATTGATAACGGCGATACGTTTGCGTTGACATCAACGGCGCTTGGGCCGAGCAACGGCACGCTTGACGTCGCGCCAGATGGCTCTTTCATCTACACGCCGGCAGAAGACTTTTCCGGTACTGACGGTTTTGCCTACGAGATCACCGATGCTGGCGGGTTGACCTCACGTGCGACCGTGTCGATCGAGGTGCTCGAGCCTGTCGCAGATGAACCCAATGAAGACCCTGTTGCGGTACCTGACGCGTTTACCGTCGGGGTGGATGGCACACTGACAGGTAATGTGCTCGCCAATGACCTCGATGCTGACGGTGATGTGCTCACCGTTGAATCGTTTTCAGCGGCAGGCAACGGCAGCGTTGCTGTCGGCCCGGGTGGCGGCTTTGTATACAACCCGGCGGATGGCTTTGAAGGCAGCGATTCTTTCACCTACGTGGTGATCGACGAAAAGGGTGCCAAGGCTGAAGGTATCGTCACGATTGATGTGACAGGCGACAACCAGCCACCGGTGGCGGCGTTTGTCGCTGACCAGGCTTTCAAAGCCGGTGAAACGTTTTCCGTTGATGTGGCTTCGCTCTTTACTGATCCTGAGAACGCACCGCTCAGCTTCGATTTCTCGAGTCCGGGCGGCTTCATTTCGCTTTCAGGCACACTGCTGACAGCAGCTCCCGGTAACGCGGATATCGGCTCGGTGGTTCCCGTCACCGTTACCGCATCAGATGGTGAGTTCTCAAGCAGCGTATCCTTCTCGGTAGAAGTCCTGCCGGAAAACGAGGCACCTTTTGTACTGCTGCCATTTTCCGACCAGCTGATCGCAGAAGGGGATTCCGGCGGTGTGAACCTCAGCGGCCGTTTCGGTGATCCTGATGATGATCCGCTGACCTTCTTTGTAACAGGCGCGCCGTTTATTGGCGTGGCTGGCGATCTCTTCTTTTTTAATCCTGGCTCGGGGTCTGCTGGCAACTACAGTATTACCGTTGGCGCCAGTGACGGGGAAGAAACCGCATCGTTCAGCTTCAATCTTGAAGTTATTCCGCCCAACACGAACATTCCGACAGTCGTGCTCGATGGTGACCAGTTAAGCGGTACCCAGAACATCTCCTTTGGCACAACACTGCAGGTGTCTGATGGTGATTCGCTGGCAACGGCACCTTTCGATATTGCAACGCAGCCCGGCGACGGCACTGCGATTATTGACCCCACAACTGGTGCATGGACCTACACGCCTGACACGTCGTTTATCGGTACCGACTCGTTTGATGTCGAAGTTGAAGATGCACTTGGTAACATCGAACTTGTCACCATCAACGTGAATGTCAGGCCGCCCGATATCACGACAGTGCCTGGCGGCGCTTTGTCTGGCATCGGACCCGAAGATTCGACAATCACTGGCACGTTTACCGCGACCGATGGCAATGGCCTCGGTCCGGCACCGTTTTCCCTGAACCCACTGGTACCCGGTGGCAATGGCTCGGTTACCGTCAATCCTGTAACCGGCCAGTGGACGTACGTACCAGATCCCAATTTTGCCAGGGCGGATACCTTCGAGATCATCGTTACTGACTCGCTCAACTATACGACGACAACGCCCATCAACCTGACCGTGTCACCGGTAAATGACGCACCGGTGATATCGACGCCCGCGCCCGCTGTGGTTGCGGCAAACCAGGGTCAGCCGGTCAATTTCCAGGTACAGTTTTTTGACCCGGATGATTCGCTGACGATTTCAGATTCAGATGTGCCACCGGGGTTGTCAGTGACGGATACCACAACCGCTAACATCACCATGGTGACAATATCTGGCACACCAACAGGAGCGACGGATCACACGATCCAGATCAGTGCTTTTGACGGCACCAATACACCGGTGTTTGAGACCATTACGTTTAACGGCGGCCTGCCTGGCGCGCCGTTACTGCAGACAGATCTGACAACGGAATATGCGGAAAAAGGCGCGCTCTATAACGGTTCTATCACCTTTAACGATTCGGAAAACCTGACCTATTCTGCATCCGGTCTGCCAACAGGTATCTCCCTCGATTTCACGAATACCAGTGGGCCTGGTGATCAGACCATCACCTTCTCTGGTACGACAACCACCACTGGTACGTTCCCGGTGACCGTCACCGCGACTGACGCATCTGCGAATATGGTCAGCGAGATGTTTACGCTCAATGTTGGCCGGGCGCCGGTGCAAACCAGCCTGATTGACAATTTGATCGTTAACCCCGGCGATATCGTTGATCTGGCAGTCAGTCGCTCGGTGGTGCATTTCTCAGAGGCAGATGGTGATCCGATCACCCTGACGGCAAGTGGCGCACCGGCGTGGCTGACCGGCACGCCGTTTACCGTTACCAACCTCGCGGCGGTATTTATGACGGGCACCGCAGTTGGTGCGGGTACGAGTACGGTTGTTGTGACGGCAGCGGATGTACACGGCTCCGATACTGCTACCTTTGATGTCAATGTGGTGTTGACGCCCAATTCCTTTACCGGTTTTGCAGGCGAAGATGATGTCTTTGTGGGCTCGCCGGGTAACGACAGCTACGACGGCGATACCGGCCAGGATGCGGTGTTCTACCGTGGTCTTGCCGCTAACTCGACTGCTACCGCAACCTTCAGCGGCGGCAACCTGGTTGTCACCATCACTGACAATGCAGCAGGTGATGCTGGAGATGATGGGGTCGACACACTGGTCGGTATTGAAGAAGTTAACTTTATTGATGGTCCTCTCACGACAGGCTTTACGATCAATTCAGGTGCAGGCAATGACACGGTTATCGGTCTTGATGGCCCCGACGTATTCAACGGGCAGGCCGGTAATGACGTGTTGCGTGGCTACAACTGTAACGACATCCTGAGCGGTGGCAACGGCACTGACACCCTCGAAGGTGAAGACGGTGATGATGACCTCCGGGGTGGTAACGGCGCAGATATACTCATAGCCGGCGCCGGGACTGATGTCCTTGATGGTGACGAGACCAGTGGCAATAAAGATGGCTCTGTCGATACCGCGGTGTTTGGCGGTGACTTTGCGGGCGGTACCGGCTTCTCTATCACGCCAAATCCGCTGACTACAAACACCAACGTATTTACGGTTGTTGACCTGAACACGGCTGATGGTGATGAAGGTACCAATACGCTGACCGACATCGAGCAGATCCAGTTCGGCGACACCACGCTGATCCTGCCACATCACCTGGACGGCACAGGTGCGCCCGACATCCTGAACGGTAATCTCTTAAGAGACACGATCAACGGCGGTGGCGGTGCTGACCTGCTGAACGGCCAGGCAGGTGATGACCTGATCCATGGTAATGCGGGTAATGACACGATCAACGGCGGCAGCGAAAACGATTCGCTGTATGGTGATGACGGCGCGGACGTGATTACCGGCGGGGCCGGCAACGACCTGATTGACGGCAACGACACCAGCACATCCGATGATGGCCACGTGGACCAGGCAAACTACAGCGGTAACATCGCTGACTACACGATTACCCCAAGCGGGTCCGGCACTTCCCAGTTCTTTACCATCACCGACAATCGATCAGGTTCACCAGATGGTACTGACACGGTCCACGATATCGAGGTGCTGCAGTTTGCTGACGGTACCGTAGACCTGCCATATTTCCTGGTGGACAACGGTGCTGACAACTTTGTCGGCGGCAGCAACAATGATTTTCTCTTTGGCGGTGGTTCCGCAGATACCCTGAACGGCCAGGCCGGTGACGACTTCCTTGAGGGTGGTGCTAACGTCGATACGTTAACCGGTGGTGCAGGTAACGATACCTTCCGGTACAACAACGCCGCGCATTCCACTCTCGCCACCATGGATACGATCACTGACTTTGTTTCAACGCAGGACAAGATCGAGTTTGTCGGTATGTCTGGCATAAGTCTTGAGCCGACGCCTTTTACGTTTACAACGGATGTCAGCACCACTGTCGGCAATATTGTATCGAGCGGTATCACCAATTCGGTCGTCTATTTCCAGGACGGCACCGATGGCTACGTGTATGTGAAGGGCGCAGGGTCCGGATCCAGCTACGACGGCTCACTAATCAAACTGCAGGGTGTGCCGAGCCTGCCGCAGGCTGCTGACTTCCTGCCGACGCTGACCAGTGTCAACGTACTGCCAACCGGTCAGCCGACGGTCAGTGGTGACGCTGAGGTTGGCAATCTCATGACCGCATCCACCGCGGGCATCAGTGATGCCAACGGCCTGGGATCGTTCAGCTACCAGTGGTTCCGGGATGGCGTAAGCATCCTGGTGCCAACAGCTCGACTTATACGACAGTGGTCGACGACATCTCCAAGGAACTCGCTGTGCAGGTCAACTTCACCGATGGCGGCGGTTTTAATGAGTTTGTATTCAGTGCCGGTACGTTGATTGGTGAGTCAGATAACTTCATATCCGGCACAGACACGTTTTTCCTGCCGACTGGACTGGACAGTTTTATCGGCGGTAGCGCGGGCACAGACAGTCTGACGCTCATTGGTGGTGCGCAGACAGGTGATGAGGTCAACCTCGGTGATGGAGTCGACTCGCTGGTACTGGCCAACGTCACCAACAGTATCGGTATTGAAAATGTAGAAAACGTCACGCCGGGCACGGCGCCGGATAACATCACGGTTCACGGTGGTACCTCGCTCTCCGGTGTACTGAACTCACTGACGGGATCAGACACCGTCGTTATTGATGGTACGGTGACGGTGCAGGGTGAGACAGTATCAACAGGTGTAGGGTCCTTTACGACCAACATGGGCTCCGAACTGAGAATTGGTGGCAGCAGTGGTGCGTCGGATTTCACCTTCAATACGTTCACGACCAACGCTGGCCTGGTATCCCTTGATGGCCCCGCATCGTCCATCCTGACGGTGTCGACAGGGGTGCTGAATAACAACTCGGTAATCCGATCAGAGGACACGGGGGCAGCAACGCCACCTGCCCACCGGCTTGATGCCGATGTCACCTTGAATTCCGGTGCGTTCATCAACGTTCAATATGACCTGGACGTGATCAACAACAGTGTCATCAATCTCAACAACGGTAACCTCTATGTCAAAGACGGTGAGGTGTTCAGACTCGACAACAGCACACTGCAGGTCCAGAAGTTTTCGAATATCTTCTCTGACACCAACCAGGGCGGTTCAATCGTCTTCGACAATAACAGTACGCTGGCAATCGACCCGGTTAACGGATCCTTTGGCATCGGCAACTTCATGGCCAAGTTCGACTTCCAGGGTACAACGACGATTGGCAGTACCGGTGGCGCTGTAACGCTGGATATTTTTCAGGACACCGAGCTCAAGTTAACAGGAGATACCGTCACCGCGGATGTCACCCTTAATAACACCGGCGGCACGCTGAAGATCGAGAACGGCAATACGTCTCTGCTCGGCACTTACAACAGTAATGCTGATAGTGATCTTATGATCATCAGTTCAACAGCTAATGGTGCAGGCCAGCTGACCGCAGCAGACAGTGTCACCAACAATGGTGTACTTGAGTTCGACACCACGGATGCAGCAACAAGCACAGTATCCAGCCTGGTAGTAAATGGTTCCGGGAACGTAACCAACACCACCTCTGGAGAAATAATCTCCAAGAACACCGGTGGTTCGCTGGCAGCCAGTCACACTGTTGACGGTCACCTGAAAAACTCCGGTCTTGTCAAAATTGAAAGTGATCTGACGTTTAACCAGGCAAGTGGCGCACACCAGAACAACACATCAGGCGTCATCGCGTTGAACAATGCCTCTCTCACCATAACGAGTGGCAGCAGTTTCAACAATACGGGATTTATTGCTGGTAACGGTACGATATCGACTGATGTCACCCTCTTCAGCAATGGTGTGATCACCCCCGGCTTTTCACCACCTGCGTCAACCATTTCGGTGAATGGTGATGTGACGCTCGGTGCAACAAGCACCATTGTGATTGATCTTTTTGACACCACGGTGTCAGGTCATGACACGTTTGCGGTCTCCGGTAACCTCGCGGCCGCAGGCGGTGTGAAACTCAACTTTGCATCAGACAGCGGATTTGATGGCGGTGAAACGATCACGGATGTGATCACAACTGGAAACGTTGCAGGCTCGTTTATGCCTGCCACACACAACCTTGCAGCGGGTTACGACGTGACCTTGTCACCCAATGGCAATAATTTCGACGTCGTCGTTGCAGATGGTTTTTGAAAACACTTATGTCGGCGCAGGCACTGCGTGGCTGACACCGGCAAACTGGAGTAGCGGCAATGTGCCGGTGCTCAGCGATGACCTGCTGATCAGGGATAAGGATGTCCTGCACAGTGTTGGCACCAATACGGCACGATCCTTCTCAGTTGAGGTGACCAACACGGCAACGAAAACGTCCACGCTGACGTTGACCGGCGGGGCGCTGACCGTGCAGAAGAATTCGCGGGTAGACCGCGGCGGTGAACTTAAGCTGAACACAAATACGAGCACGCAGACGGCATCACTGACGCTGGGTGAAGACCTGGTTGTCGATGGGGAATTTGCCTGGAAGAACGGACTCCTGACCGGCAGCGGCAGTGTGCAGATATCCAAGGACCCTGTTGGCAGTGATCATGGCTCCTTTGAGATCACAACCGGCCTGACCTCCCAGTTGAACGTCGATGTGGAAAACCGTGGTGATCTGAAAATTGACGGATCCAACATCCTGAACGGGACCGGTGATATCCATAACTATGGCGCCGCGAACATCGAGCAGACGCCCACGATCAACGTGGGGCTGGAGAACAAGGATGGTGGTGTTATCGCTGTTAACGGCGGCGCCACATCAACATCGGTGACGGTGACCAAAGACCTTACCAACGAAGATGGTGCGATCTTCCGCATAGATTCGCAGACGGCGACGGGTGGTGCCGCAGCAACCTTTTCCACCGGCAATATCACCAACCAGGGTTCAATCGAATTCAAGAACGGTGGCAGCGCCGTATCACCCAGCCTGACCATCGGGACGGGTTTGAAACTGACCAACAATGACCTGATCCAGGCGGACACCAACGCATCGCTGAACATCAGTGGCGCAACCCTCGATATGCGAGGTGGCGGGCAGATTGGTGTGCCGGGAGCGGCCCACACACTGACGATCAATTCGGGCAGTGTCGGGTCAACCATCGAGCTTGATGCTACCAGCGGCTTTTATGGTGATGGCACGCTCGCCATTACCAATACCAGCGTCGGTACCACCACGCTGATGCTGACAAATGGTCTCAGCATCAATGCGTCTGACCTGACCTTTGATACCACCGCTGCAGATATCCTGATCGATGGCTCCGGCTTCTTCTCGATTGGTAATGGAACCACCTTTACCCTTGGCGCTGGTTCCGAGATTGATTCAGGCATCAACCTCAACGTGTCGGGACAGCTGGAACTGCGCGGTGAAAACCACGACGTGCGATCCGATGTGGAAGTGGTTACCGGCGGCACGCTGCGGACAGATAACCTCACGGACTCAGTGGTTGTTGGCACGGTGATACACGACACGATGGTGCAGAACAACGGTACGATTATCCTGAACCAGGGCTCTGCCGGTAATCCGAACAGGCTCGAGATCGGTAACGCCGGTACGGTGGGTGAGTTGCAAAATCACGGTACGTTCAGGAGCAGCCAGACGCCTTCCGATACGTCCGACAATACCTTCGTGGGGCGGTTCAGGAACTTCTCTGAAGGTACGCTTGATGTGCAGTCCGGCCTGATCATTGATGAGGCATCGGCAGAAACCCATGACAACTACGGCTCGATCTATATCTCGAGCGGCAAGAAGCTGACATTCGGTACAGATGATGATCTTAATCACCAGGAAGGCGCCTCCATTCGCAGCGGCGGGGGTGCAACCCCGGCGGTGCTGGACGTTTCGGCAACCGGGGTCACATTTGTTAACAACGGTAATATCGAACCCGGCGGTTACGACAACCTTGGCATCATTGAGATTGTTGCTAACAGCTCCACCATGGACACCGTGTTCACCAGTCAATCCTCGGTTGAGATCGAGCTGAATGGTGACACAACGGCCGGGACGACTTACGACCAGCTGCGCTTTTCGAATGCTGCACCAACCCTTGATGGTGTACTCAAATTGAAGGTCAAGAGTGGCCATTCACCCGTAAACAGTGAGCTTTACACGGTTGTCATGTCCGCCATCCCGCTTACTACCTATTTCGGCCAGGTGGAAGGCGCTGACCTGCTGTCCAGCCATGGCAAGGTGCTGGTGGTGAACCAGGGCTCAACCGATATCACGGCCGAGGTAGTGACACCGATCACTGGGACGCCTGGCGCTGATTCGCCGGGTGGCACAAGCGGCACAGAGGTCTGGCACACAGGTGACGGCAATGACGTGATCTTCGGCGGTGGCGGTGCTGATACCGCATTTGCCGGTAACGGCGACGATTTTGTGATCGTTGACAGCGCATTCAGTCGCGTCGACGGTGGCGATGGCATTGATTCGCTCAGGGTCACCGACGCGGTCACGGACTTCAGGGCAATTGGCGGCCACAGGATTGATAACTTTGAGATCCTGAACCTGAATGAGAACTCAACCCAGAAGGTCACCTTTGACCCGGATGCTATTCGAACCTTTGGCGATGGCGACAACCTGCTGCTGGGTGAAGATGCAGCCATTGTCGTGGTTGCGGACAAGAACGATCACATCATTCTCGATGGCGATTTTACGCTCTCCGGCCAGAGGGCATTTGACCTTCGTACGCCCGGCACTTACGAGGCGTTTACACGACTGCACCACGCTTCATCTGGCACAAGCCTTTATGCCGGTGAAGAAGGTCTCTATGAAGTGCAGAAAACTGACGGCTCAAGGATTTTCCTCGGCAGCAGTGAGGGCGATACCATCACGCCGAGTGATCCGAATACACCAAGCTCGATGTTTAACGACATCATCAAGGGGCGCGATGGTGATGATAATCTGGACGGCGGCATGGGTGACGACCAGATTGATGGCGGCTTTGGTGACGACACGGTGGATGGCGGCAGTGGTAATGACACGCTGTTCGGTGGTGGCGGGAATGACACCCTGGTGCACGACCCATCCAACGTGGTGAACACCGATGCGAGTATCGACGGTGGTTTTGGCATCGACTTCCTGTCTTTTGACGGCACGCTGAACCTCTCCGGCGTAACCAACCTCTCCAAGATTGAAGGCGTGACCATGGACGACGGTGCCGGCGATGATTCGCTGACGCTGGGTCTCTCTGAGCTATCCGGCATGCTGGGTAGTGATGACTCCCTCGAAACCCTCTTGCCTGACGGTCGTACCAAGTTTGTCATCGATGGAGATGCAGGCGACACGTTCTTCCTTGATGGCAACCCGATACACAGCATTCCTGTTATCGGTTCCCTTTCAGGTGGCTGGGTTGCGCCAAACGGTTCTACCGAACAGGACTATCTTGGCACCGGTACGAACTACATGAAGTTTACCAACGGCACGATTGACGTTTATGTCCACGCCGATGTGGCGGATGCCTAAAGTACTTGTCTAAAGCACCTGGCTAAAAATCAAGATCCTTGGCGCGCCAGGTTTCCTCGAGCCATGCGCGGGTGTCGCTGATCTCTTCAACGTGGGTTGTATTCATTTTTACCGTGATCCGGCTGCTTGCCCCGGCGAGGCATCGCCAGAAATTGGTATCCCCATGGTAAATAATGGTGATGTCCACAACCGGTGTACCAGGCGGCGCGGTCTCGAGCGCAATTTTAAGGCCGCCGGGTTTGGGAGGCAGCAGGTGCCGGTAAGGTGATTCGAGGCGTTGCTGCTTTTCTTCTGTGAAACGTGTCCCCTCGGCGAAGATAAGCAGCGCACCGTCTTCAACACTGAGTGAATTGCTGAAAGCCTGCACCGCCGAGTAATCCTGCTGACGTGCATCAGCGCCCTGGCCCCGTCGAAGGCGAGGGAAGTTCAAGGCATAGCAGATCCAGCCCACAATCGGCACCCAGACGAGTTCGCGCTTGATCAGGAACTTGATAATCGGTCCCTGGCCCGTCACCACATGCTGCAGCACTGGAATATCAAACCAGGTCTGGTGATTACAGATGAGCACGGGACTCGGGTGATCCGGTAACTCACCTTCAACTTCGATCCGGATACCGACAACCCTCACCATCCACCAGCTGTCGATGGCGGCGGCTGCTCGATAGATCCACACGAGTACCTGATGGCAACCATGCCTTAAAGCAGCGGTTGGTGAGAGTGCTTTGGCGATCGCGAACAGCGTCAGCGGCACTATCCAGAATGCAAGATTGCCAATGACCACACACGATGTGACCACGCTGAACAGGTGATTCATTGTGTGCTTTACGATCCGCATGTGTTTATCTTTAGGCGAGATGAGGGTGTTTTGCAAGACAGGTATGGCCGTGGAGTGTAGGCAGGAGTAATGGGAGTTCTAATGGGAACAACAACAAGACTGAGTGACCGGGTGAATTACACGGTTGAAGACCACATTGCGATTATTACGCTGGATCGCGCGGAACGGCTCAATGCGTTTGATGGCCCCATGTACGAGGGAGTAAACGACGCGATGTTGCGCTTTCACGAAGACGATGACGCGTGGGTTGCGGTGCTCCAGGCGGCAGGTGATCGGGCTTTCAGTGCAGGCGCCGATGTTGGGGCGCTTGATGAAAATGCCAGGCGCGGTATCACTACTGGCCTCGGCGGGCTTCTTATCGATACGGAAATGGTGACAGACAAACCCATTATTGGTGCTATTCAGGGATATTGCGTTGGTGAAGGCGTCAATCTCATGCTGGCTGTGACATTGTGTTTGCGGATGAGGATGCACAGTTCCTCATATCAGAAGTGCGCATCGGTGTGAATCCGGTGGATATACCGATCAAACTCTCAGACCGGCTTGGCTACGCCAAGGCATTTGCCTTCCTTGCGCCAGGTGATGCCAAAAGCGCTGCCTGGCTGAAAGATGCGGGGCTCGTTGAGGAAATTGCACCCGCAGGTACAGTGCGAGAAGTAGCGCGCGCCTTTGCAGCGAGACTGGTAAAAGAGTGTGCACCACTGGCGTTGCGGGCGCAGAAGGCCACTTTGTGGGAAGCCAGTTTTGGCAGCAAAGCCGCAGCAAAAACCGAGGGCGAACGTCGCCGCACCATTATCCGGCAGTCTGGAGATTATGCAGAGGGCCGGGCGGCATTCAGGGAGAAGCGAACGCCGTTGTTTACCGGGAGCTAGTTGAGCGGCTTACTAAAACAGCTCACTAAAACAGCTAACTAGAACAGCTCAAGCTGATCGTTAGGATTCAGCTCGGGCTTTCTGTCAGCTTCTCCTTCCTCCGGTGCAGGACTCGCCGCCAGGATATCCGCCATGCCACTGACCCGTCTTGAAGACCTTGCGATAGCAGCTTCCCAGGCGCCCGCCGAACAATAAAGTGCTACCGACTTTCTCGTCCTGGTCACAGCCGTGTAGATAAGCTCTCGGGTCACCAGTTCATCCATATTGTCCCCGGGTCGATCGGAGAGCACGATGTTGACGTGATTGAACTCTGAGCCCTGCGATTTGTGAACCGTCATCGCAAAACAGGTTTCATGGACCGGCAGGCGTGATGGAAGGAAGTAGCGCAGCCCCGTGATGGCGTCAGGAAACGCAACCAGTAACCCGTTTTCGCTCATGACGCAGATACCGATATCGCCATTGAACAGGCGCAGATTGTAGTCATTGCGTGTAATCAGAATTGGCTGGCCTTCATAGTAACGCTCGTTCGCTCCTTTGATGCCTCGTTTCTCAAGTTCTTTTTCGATATACGCGTTGAGTGCAGCCACGCCCTCATCGCCACCGCGGTGACTGCAGAGTATCCGGGCCTCTTCAAACGCGGATATCAATTCGCCGGCGGCAGGATGCTGCGCCTCGAGCAGGGAAAAATAGGTTTCCCAACCCTGCAGGAGAAGCGATACCTGTTCCTGGCCTATTACCTCTGTGCTTACCGCGGTGATGGCTTTATCTTTGCTAGTCAGGAGAGCAGCGTCGCCGGCCTTGATGGCGGCTGCGAACTTGCCGATTGTACTGTCAGCACTGAAACGATGGCTCTTCTCGAGCCTGCAGATGGCATTCGCAAGTCCTGCTGGTGCAGGTGTAGCACTGAGATGCATGATATGCGCAGCGTCATCGCAGAAGCGCTGCGTATATTCCGGATCGGTATAACAGAGGTCTGACAACACGTTGCCGGTATCCACTGAAGGCAACTGGTAGGGGTCACCAAGCAAAATAAGGCGCGTTGTGGCCGGTAACGAGAGCAGCACACGCTCCATCATGGCGAGGTCAACCATCGACGCTTCATCGATGATCACAACGTCAGCGGTGATCGGATTGTCCCTGCCATGCCGCCAGCTTCGTCCATCGTGACGCATACCCAGCAGGCGATGCAGGGTTATCACATCAAGGTCAAGAATTGCGGCATCACTGGTGGCGGACCTGATCGATTCACCGAGACGCATGGCTGCCTTGCCGGTGGGTGCGGTCAGTTTGATCACGAGGTCCGGGTCAGATTTCAGTAACAGATCGATTACCCTGATTACCACCGAGGTTTTACCGGTGCCTGGACCACCGGTGATGATGGTCAGTTGTCGGTTAGCCGCCTGGAACACCGCGAGTTTCTGGTAGTCGGGTTCTGGTGTACCGGCAAATTGATCGGCGAGGTAATCCGTTACCAGGTCTGCCGGTAGCGGCGCTGGCCGATTTCGGGTCAGCATCATGGCGGCAACGGATTGCTCCTGTTGAAAGTATCGATGCAGGTAGAGCTTATTACCCTCAACGACCAGCGGCGTATTGCTGCCGGCTTCTCCAACCACACTGGTACTGCGCAGCGCATGAACGTCTGCCTCCTCGTAGCGCTCAAGCGCAAGACAGGAGTGATGACTGCGGGCCGCCTGGCAGAGATCGCGAATGATTGCAGCGACGGGAGGTTTTATCTCGCCGTGCTGGCGCAGGAACTTAAGGAAATAGTCATCAAAAGTGGCAGTGGCCATCATGCACCCATGCGCTCGTCCAGCCCCATGATCAGCGCTTCTTCCGGCACGTCGTAATAAATGCCGGTTGTGCTGTCCTTGCCGTTCATGCCGCGCAGAAACAGGTAGAAAACACCGCCGAAGTGTTCTGCATAACTGTAGTCCTTCAGCGTCAGCATCAGGTATCGGTTCAGGGCGACGGTATAAATCAGGTACTGCAGGTCATAGAAGTGTGACGACATCGCCTCACGAACACTGGCCTCGCCGTAATCCTCAAAACGGGAACCAAGGTGATTCGATTTATAGTCGACCACGTAGTACTTGCCATCTGCCCTGAACACGAGGTCGATCAGACCGGTCATCATGCCGTGAACGATGCCTAGGCCCTGCGACGAGGTTGCATCGAGATGTCCATGTTGGCGCAGGAATTCGATGACATCAGCAGCGCAGTCCACGGGGAAGTGAAACTCCATTTCATCCACCCGGTGGGATCGATGCACGCTACCCAGCCTCAGCCCGTCGCTGTTGAGCGGTGTTGCCAGGATGTCTGCAAGCCAGTTATCAACACAACCCTGCCAGGTGTCACGATCGAGGGTGACGCCGATACGATCCAGGAATCGACTGGTCAAAACTGCGTTGTCACCTGTTTCCACAAAGTCCGCATCCTCCATCAGTGAGTGCAGGGCAACACCAACCCTTGCGCCACGTGGCAGGTTAAACCGGTTGATTGCTGAACTGGTGGTGGCTTCAGGTTCTGCATCGTCATCATCGGCGTACCCGCCTTCAACCTGGGGTGCAGCCTCCAGCGACTCGTCACGATGTAGTCGATGTGCAATACCGGTGTAACTGTGCATGCGCCATTTGTCTGACGGGCCGGGCATCTCCGGAAGTTCGCGTTGCGTCAGATCGGCCTGACTTTCTGCGAGCATTGTCAGTGTGGTTTCACCGGCGCGGACATTGAAGAGGGAGCGGGGCATCTGGCCCTGCAGTCGTGCCAGCAGTGATTCCTTCTTGTTGTCGTAGTCCTCGATGCCGAGCAGGGACGCAATAGCTGACCGGGTGAGTTCGCTGGGTCGGTTGGTGACCGGCAGGCAAAGGTACGCCTGGTATCTTGCACGGGTCAGGGCCACGTACATCAGGCGCATGTTCTCGGTGGCCAGCTCCCTGAGCGCAATAGCGCGATGGTCTTCGTCATCACCAACTTCGGCGTACAGCAGGTACTCATCACCCGCCTGGCGATGGTACAAGGCTGCCTCACCGGATCGCAGGCTGGATGAGAACAGCGGATAGGGAACAAACACGACATCGTATTCAAGCCCCTTTGCTGCATGCATGGTGACAATCTTGACCAGGTTCTCATCGCTCTCCAGCCGAAGCTGACGTTCCTCTGTTGCAAGTGAATCCGCGATATCACGTTCGCGAATAAACCACTTCAGCAGCCGATGCATACCGGGTGCCACTGCAGCACGCGTCTGGAGTATCTCGACCAGGTGCCGGATGTTGGTGAGTTGCCGCTCTCCGTCCTGCCTGCGCAACCATTTTTCAGGCAGCTGACGCCGGTGGATCAGCGACATGATCATCGGGCCAACGTTCTCCCTGACCCACAGGTCATGATATTCCTGGAACTCGGCAAGCACCCGTTGCTGGGCCTCGATATCGTGGTTGAGTTCATCTATTTCGTACGCGGAACACTGCATTACCTGGGTGGCGAGCGCCGCACGAATCAGGCGTTCGTTAGTTGGTTCGATCACCGCTTTCAGCACCTGCACCAGGTCGTCTGCAGTTTCCTGCAACAGGACTGATTCGAGCGTCAGGTACACACTCTGGATATTCCGGCGGGCAAGAGCGGCCTTGGCCTCGGCTGCGTTGGCGCGGCTCCTGACCAGAAAGGCGATGTTGCCGGCAGTGAGCGGTTCTCCATCGATGGTAACGTCGCCGTTCATCGCGCCATTTAACAGTCGGGCCGTTTCTTCAGCAGCACTTTCCATGGTGACACTGCAGCCCCTGCCGGAGGCAACCGGTGTTGATTCGTCGCCGCACACGAGCACCTGGTAAGGCTCAGGCTCACCACCACCGGTCAGGAGTTGCATACCCTGGTTGCGCTCAGCGGCGGCAACATCGGGGTAGGGGATGACGCCGTCTATGTCGAACCTTGCCCGGTCACCGAACAGGTGATTGGTCGCGTTAACCATCGCCGCAGTAGAACGGTGATTGACATCGAGACCGTAAACGCCCGACGCTTCGCTGCGTGCATTCAGGTAGGTATAAATATCCGCACCGCGGAACTGGTAGATGGCCTGCTTGGGGTCCCCGATCATTAACAGGACCTGGTCACCCGCGGCCTCAAAGATCCGGTTAAAAATTCCGTTCTGGGTTTCGTCGGTGTCCTGGAACTCGTCAATCATGACAATTGGCCAGCGCTGCGAGAGGGTATGTGCAAGCTGGGTGTCATCTGCATTGAGCACAGCTGCGACATTGGTCAGCAGATCATCCAGTGTCATGAGGTGCTGGGTTGTCTTGATTTCCTGAACGCGCTGTTTGAGCGCATTGAGCAGCCTGTGCCACAGGTTGTGCCGGACCTCGTTCAGGGCGACCTGCACCGCGTGAATTTCATCGATCAGGTCCAGCACGCGGTGTTCTGGAAACCGGGTTCCTTTTTTGACCGCGTGTTTCAGGCCGGCCTGACTGTACACCTGCCATAACTCGGAGAAGATGTCCTCCTCTTTGCCAAGGCACATCTCGGTCATGCTGGTGAGTCGGGTAACCGGCTTGTAGTTCAGCCTGAAGCCGGCTTCGACGATCATCGCGTGAATATTCTCGCTAACCCAGATGGCCTTTACCTCGCGGATCTTTGCCAGCACGGCGTCGAGGTCAATATTCAGGTTTGTTTCAGCGGGTGTAATGGTGACCCCCGGGCGATGCAGGAGAGGCCGGAATGCCTGCAACATGGCTTCCGGCGTTGGCCAGGCTTTTAAAGCGGTTTCCCTCGCCCCGGCTGACAGGGTCATGACCGATTGCCTGAAAACATCCTGGCTCGCATTCAGCAGGATCTGTTCAGCATCAAGACTGATGGCCTGGTCGAACAGGGTACCCGCATCAAACGCTTCTTCACCCAGCACCCGTGCGCAAAACCCGTGAATAGTGAAAATCGCCGTTTCGTCCATCAACTGCAGGGCGGCGGTGAGCAACTTGCGATCCTGTTCGGGGTTCTCGCTGCTCGCCACAAGGTTGGTAATAAACTCATCCTTGCTGGGTTCAAAATACGCAAGGTACGTTTCACGCAGACGGCTGCTGATCCGGTGTTTCAGCTCCTGCGTTGCGGCGATCGTAAAGGTAAGGACCAATATCTCCTGCACGGTGTAGGCGCGCGTGACCCCACGGCCCAGGATAAGCCGGAGATAGAGGTTGGTGATCGTATAGGTTTTCCCCGTACCCGCGCTCGCCTCAACCAGTTGCCGGCCCTCGATGGCGATCGTGTCGGCGTTGACAGGGGCGCCCTTAGGAGGGTTGGCAGGAGGATTGATAGTACTGTCCGCCGTCATGGGCAACCCTTCCTTCCAGCGATCGAGTTTCGTGTGCCGTACATGTCAGTCGAGATTGGTTGTGAGATTGTGTAGCGGTACCCAGACATCGGCTGCGGCTTCGGCAAAGGTTTCCTCGCGAAACTCATCAACAATTCTTCGCCAGTACCTGTCCTGTCCCTCGCTGCCGGCCCTGTCACTGCTGAAAGTTGTGATGGCTTTCTCCATGGCCCTGGTGTGATCACCGCTCTTGATCAGTTCCCGTGCGTATTCGCTCGATGTTTCCGGCGCCAGAAAGAGCGGCCGCTCGACCCCTACTGTGTAGAGCGCAACGAGGCGCCCCAGCTGGGCGCGCGCTTCATCGGCCTCGATTGGCGGCAGCAGGGTTTTTGCTACGTTATCGTTGTTTCCCCTTGAAACGCAGATAGTAGCGAGGTTCTCTCCCATGCAGCTGCCTGCCAGGTGCCTGATATAGGCGCTGAGCAGATGCCGCGGTTGCAGTTTGCCGACGCGGTAGTCGAGCGCAACGTCGCCATAAATGTCAGGGAGCGAGCAGAAAATCTCGTTGCCCCCGACGGTTATCGGGGCGTTCATGGTCTCGCCTTCGCTACGAATCAACTGGCTCACTGCGTCATAAACGGCTTCTGCCCTGGCAACTTCCTTGCGCAGCTGGTGCCTTCCCCGTTCACCGGTCATGACCTGTCCGCTCGCCAGCATTGCAGACTCCCAGTCAGTCATGCTGCGACCTGCAACCAGGGTAGACAGTGCACTGTCGGCGATGCCGTATCGCTCCAGATTGTCCAGTTCAAATGATTCAGTATCGCGCTGGGAAACGTCGTTCGACTCAAAGAACACGCCGAGGCGTTGCTGCAGGAAGTACTTTGCGCTGTGACGGAAGAACTGCTCTAACTGCGAGAGTGAGGCCAGCTTCAGCGTGTCATCGGTTGTTAGCGCCTCGGCGACAAAGCGGCTGTCACCGGCATTCGTCGTTTCACCGGCATACCAGACTGCAGAGAAGGACTGGCGTCGTCCCCCCTCGTAGTGGCGCGGGCTGAACGGTTGCAGGGGGTGGTACACCGGCTCAAAGTTACCAAACACGGTTTCGAGGTAGACCTGCCATTCACCGACAACCACAGAAGGTGGCTTGTCCTGGTTATCCCTGATTCCCCTGCCAACATAGCTGACATAAAAAACATCCTGGGCTGACAGCAATGCTTCAAGAAACAGGTAACGATCGTCCAGTTTGCGGGAGCGATCACCTTTGCGTGTGCCCTTGATATGCATCAGGTCAAACGAGTGTGGTCGCTTATCACGCGGATACTCAGCATCGTTCATCCCGAGCAGGCAGACCACCTTGAACGGGATACTGCGCATCGGCACCAGTGTCGCAAAGGTCACGCCTCCCGAAAGGAAACCACCCGCGGATTGTTCGTCGGTCAGTGCGTTCTTAAGGAGATGGCGAACAAGATCAAAGCTGATCGGCGCACTGCTGTCCGCTGCGTCAAAGTCGCTAACCAGCTTTTCAAGGTTACGTCGGATGAGTCCCAGGTCCAGGATTTCCTCCTGCCAGGGTTCAAACATATCCTCCAGGAGGTCGGATAGTAGTGACACCCAGTCAGCCATAGTACGGGCTTCGGCAAAGGATTCGCGGTACCGCTCCAGCGTTTCTATGACACCGATGAGTCGCGTGACAAGTTCCGTATCAGCAGGGGTGATATCGAACGCAAGCGTGTCGTGCCAGGTGCCAGCCTGCGTTGCGCGGGCAAAGCCGAGTAGCAGGCGATCCACGCCGAAGCGCCAGGTGTTGTTGTTATCCTCCGGTACCGACCAGTGCCTGGCCTTGGTCTGTCCGTCCACTTCCCAGCGGATCCCCAGTTCACTCACCCAGCTTGCCAGCAGGTCAAGATCAGCCTGCTGTAGCCCAAATTTACGAGCGACAGCGGGACTTTCCAACAGGTCGAGTATTTCTGCGGCCGTAAAACGTGAATGCGGCAGGTCAAGCAGCTGCATAAAACCGGACAGGAAGGGTGAGTGTTCTATATGACTGCGATCACTGACCCGATAATGCAGCGGGTCGCCAAAAATGGTCTGCACCAGCGGTGCATAGTCAGCGACGTCGGGCACCATGACAATAATGTCAGATAACTTCAGTTCGGGATCAGTCGCCAGCAGGTGCAGCAGCTGATCGTGTAGTACTTCCACTTCTCGTAATCGTGAATGGCATACGTGCAACTGGATGCTGCGTTCATCAGGGATCGGGACACCATCCGGCAGTGCGCCATCACCAAACTCGCCGCCAAAGGTCAGGTTGAGGATGTCGTTTTTGACATAGGAAAGCGCCGTATCGCTCGTCGATTCCAGGAACAGCTCATCAGAAATCAGTTGCTGGTTATCTACCAGCAGCTCAAAAAATTCACGACCCTGTTTGCCGAGGGAGGCCAGGATCGGATTTCCAACCTCCAGGTAGTCAGTGTCGGTGAGTTCGGTTTCCTTGCCGGTGATCTCACGGATGGAGTGACGGGCCAGGTCCTTTGGTGAAACGACATCGCCCCAGTAGTGCTCACATGGGTTCAGGAAATAGATATCAACATCGATGACAGAACCGATCGCCTCGAATGTCTCCAGCTGCAGCGGTGGCAGGGTTGATAGACCGAACACCGAGAGCCTGCCCGGCAGCTGGTCTCGCCTTACCTCGCCTTCTGTAAACGCACGCATGGCCTGGCGGTGCAGGCTCGCCCGGTGAAAGCGGCGCGAGGGGCCATCCAGGTCGTCCAGCAGTGCCCGCCAGAGTTTTCGCTGCCACGCCTCATGGGGATGGGGTTCAAATTCAAGGTCAGGTTCAGCAAAAGACCAGGACAACATCCAGTCCGGCCGGTACATGAGGTACTGATCGAACAGCCCGGCAACTTCGTGACATAACTGGTATACGCGCAGGTCCCTGTCGCCTGGACCTGAGAGATAGCTCGTTACAGCCGGGGAGAGTTCGAGCCCGTTTTCGATCAGGCGCTTGATACGCAGCGCCAATCGATTGCGCTCAAACGGGGATTCATCGAGGCCCTCGGTGGCGGGTATCAGCATTTTGTAGAGGCGCCACAGGTACGTTGCGGGCAGTACGGCGTCGACGTTGGCCGCAATGCCGTGATGTTCGGCCAGTTGCAGTTTCAGCCATTGCCCGATACCAAAACTCTGGACAATAACCTGTGCCGGCTCAAACGGATCCGCCGCATCCGGCACACGTTCACAGAAGGTCCGTGCCAGTACCGGCATCTGGTTGGATTGAAACAGGTTCAGCACGCTCGCAGGCCCGACAGGGGAATCAACACAGGGGAATCAAGACAGAGACATGAAGCATAGTTGATCGTAACCGAGGTCACTCGAAAGTTTAAGGGTGGGTGGTAAATCGATCTGTGAACCGACTTTCGTGTTTGGCAATCTCCCGCGCAAGACGGCTGATATAGGTTTCGCCGATCTCTGCATATCGTTCGCGTTCAGTACCATTCAGTTTAATGACGCGCTCATACATCGCTATCCCGCCACACACGACCTCAAGGTACATAACCCCATCCTCTTCCCATAGCGTGAACAGCTGCGACACGTTCTTGATCAATATCTTTCGTCCCATGAATCTATCTTATCGTCGCTCGGTGTGGGGGGGTACATTCGTCGTTTCTGCTAGACTCTTGCTGCGCGTCGCGTTACAAGGTAACAGTGCAGGCAGGGGGAAGCCGGGTGGAAGACAAGAAAGCCCTTCTGGGCGAACTGACCATCAACGATGATCAGCGTGACGTCTCGTCAGGGCCTGGTCGCTGGATCATTACGGGTGTGGGCACCATCCTGCTTGCCGGGCTTGCCTGGTTTTACCTGCTACCGGGTACCGAGCCAACACTGATCAGCACGGCTCGTGCTGAGATGGCAACCGGTACAACCTCATCAAACACTTCATCAAACGCCGTCCTCGACGCCACCGGCTATGTTACCGCGCGGCGACAGGCAACCGTCTCATCCAAACTCACTGGTAAGGTCAGGGAAGTCTTCATTGAAGAAGGCATGGTTGTTAAACAAGGTGATCTGCTGGCTACACTGGATGACAGCACTCAGAGAGCTGCTTTTGAGCTTTCCTCGGCCCAGCTTGAAGCGGCCAAGGCGAGGCTGGCTGAAGTCGAAGTATTAAAACAGGAAGCGGAACTCGACTTTGCGCGGACCATTGAACTCGAGGAGAAGAATCTCGCCAGCACAGCGGACCTTGATCGTGTGCGGCTTGCGGTTGACGCGCTGAAGGCGCGCTTAAAAGGTCTGGAAAAGGACGTTGCCGTGGCTGAAAAAGCGGTCAAGGTACAACAGCAGCAGCTGGACGATATGCAGATCAGGGCGCCCTTTGACGGGGTGGTTATAGCCAAGGCGGCCCAGCCAGGCGAGATGATTTCACCGGTTTCTGCCGGGGGCGGTTTCACGCGAACCGGCATCTGCACCATCGTGGATATGGATTCGCTCGAGATAGAGGTTGATGTCAACGAGGCCTACATCAATCGGGTCAAGCCTGGCCAGAAGGTAGAGGCAATGCTCAATTCGTATCCCGACTGGCGCATTCCATCGGAAGTGATCACCATCATCCCGACAGCGGATCGCAACAAGGCAACCGTGCGAGTCAGGATAAGGTTCCTCAGCCGTGATGACAGGATCCTGCCTGATATGGGTGTGAGGGTCGCGTTCCTGGAAGAATCCAGCGCGGCAGAGGTTGTCACCGAGCAGGAACAGGAGTTGTCAGGCGTGCTTGTACCCGGACGGGCGGTGCAGCTGCGTGAGAACAGGAATATCGTGTTTGTCGTTGACGGCAACAGCGTGAGTGAAAGAGCGGTGAGGCTCGGCCCCAAGGTGGGTGAGAAACGCAATGTAATTGAAGGGTTGGCAACGGGCGATGAAGTGGTCGTATCGGTTGCGGAAGGAACCTTTGCTGACCTGAACGATGGAGCGCTCGTTGCTGTGCAATAGCTGACCGAGCTAAGGGAAGTGAGAAAGGAGGGGATGTGGCTGAAAACCTGATAGAGATTAGTAATGTAGAAAAGCAGTACACACGCGGCAAGATGGAAGTGCCGGTGCTTGAATCGCTCAGTCTCAATATTGAGAAGGGTGATTTCCTCGCAATGATGGGGCCAAGCGGTTCGGGCAAGACAACGCTGCTGAACCTGATTGGCGGACTCGACAAGCCGAGCGGTGGCACCATCGAGGTTGGCGGCCAGCGTATTGACTCCATGACAGAGTCGCAGCTCGCCAAGTGGCGATCTGCGAACGTGGGTTTCGTATTCCAGTTCTACAACCTGCTGCCGGTACTCTCGGCACAGAAAAATGTAGAGCTGCCACTGCTGCTCACCAGCCTCAGTGGCAAAGAAAGGGCGCAACGCGCCGAGGCAGCCCTGACCGTGGTGGGCCTTGCCGAGCGCAAGGGGCACAAGCCGGGCGAGCTGTCCGGTGGCCAGGAGCAGCGCGTTGCAATTGCACGTGCCATTGTCTCGGACCCGGAGCTGCTGGTGTGTGATGAGCCTACGGGTGACCTCGATCGTGCAACGGCGGATGAAATCCTCGACCTGCTGCAGTTGCTGAACCGTGAATACGGTAAGACCATCGTCATGGTGACCCACGATCCCAAGGCAGCTGACCATGCCAATCACTGCCTGCACCTGGACAAGGGTAAGCTGGTGGAAGAGGCGGCGTCATGAAATATGTGTCACTGGTCTGGGCAGGGCTGTTCCGCAAACCGGTGCGAAGTTTCCTGACGATTGCCAGTATCGTGATTGCCTTCCTGCTGTTTGGGCTTTTGCAGTCGGTTACCGTGTCATTCACGTCCGGCATCATCATTTCAGGTGCTGACCGACTGGTTGTCGCGCCGAAGTACTCGATCATCGACGACATCCCGGTTAACTATGCGAACCGTATTGCACAGGTGCCAGGGGTTATCCATGTGACCCACCTGTCCTGGTTTGGTGGTACCTACAAGGACCCGCAGAATTTCTTCCCGCGCTGGCCTGTGGATGCTGAGACGTTTTTTGACGTGTTCACGGACCTCACTTTGCCGGAGGATCAGCAAAGGCAATTCCAGACACAGCGCACGGCGGCGATCATCGGACCTGAGATCGCTGAGAATTTCGGCATCAAGGTTGGCGACAAGATACCGCTGATGGCGAACATCTGGCCTAACAAGGACAACGCGGTATGGGAGTTCGAAGTTGTTGGCATTTATGACGGTGAGGATTCACTGCCGAAGAACCAGATGTTCATGAACTACGATTTCTTTGATGAGTACCGTGCCTTCGGACAGGGTGGTGTTGGCCAGTTCATGATTCGCATCGAGGATCCGAACCAGGCCTCCGAGATTGCTGGCCGGATCGACGACATGTTTGCCAACTCATCTGATGAAACCAAGACCCAGACAGAAAAAGCCTATAACCAGATGTTTGCTAACCAGACCGGCAACATCGCGCTTATCATGACCGGTATCCTGTCAGCGGTGTTCTTCACTATTCTGTTGCTCACCGGCAACACGATGTCGCAGGCAATCCGCGAACGTATTCCGGAACTGGCAATCCTGAAGACCCTCGGGTTCAGCAACCAGTCGGTGCTGGTACTGGTGCTGGTTGAATCGGTCATGATCGCGCTGCTGGGTAGCATCCTTGGCCTGGCAGTAGCAGGATTTATCATCCCGGGACTACCGGCGTCGACGCCGTTCCTTGGAGGCACAACGTTGCCTGAGGTGGTTGTCATGCAGGGTATCGCGGTGGCCGTGCTGTTAGGTATCGCAGTTGGACTGCCACCGGCGATTCGCGCCATGAAGCTCAGTATTGTTGATGCGCTGGGAGAACATGCATGAGCCAGATATTTGCGATTACGCTGATGAACCTGCAGAACCTGCCCAGTCGGCTGGGACCTTCGATCGTCGTGATTGTGGGTATCGCGGGCGTTGTGATGGTGCTGATCGGGTTGCTCTCCATGGCGCGCGGGTTTGAGTCTACGCTCACCGGGACGGGCAATGCAGACCGCGCTATCGTCATGCGAGGTGGTGCAGGCAGTGAGATGAGCAGTGGTATGTCGCCGCAACATGCGCAGTTGGTTAAAACCAAGCCCGGCATTGCCCGGACGGGTTCAGGTACGCTTGCCGCGAGCGAGATCTATGTGATCGCTGATATCCCCAAGAAGGGCAGTGAAACAACATCCAACCTGCCCATGCGTGGTGTCGAGTCAGCGTCATTTGATATCCGTGATGAGGTAAAGATTGTTGACGGTCGCAACATCGAATTCGGCAAGTTTGAATTGATTGCAGGCGTCAAAGCCTCCCACGAGTTCCAGAACCTGGATGTCGGCTCAGTGCTGTCGATCAGGGGTGCGGACTGGACGGTTGTCGGCACGTTTGAGTCAGGCGGCACCATTTTCGAATCGGAAGTGTGGGTAGACGTGCAGGTGCTCGCTTCCAACCTGAAGCGTGGCGGCGGGTTTAATACCGTCGTGACGCAGCTTGAGTCCCCCCAGGAATTTGACGTACTCGAAAAAGCACTCGATGACGATCCACAGCTTGAAACAGATCTGGTGAGGGAAACCGAGTACTACAGCGAGCAGTCAAAGTCGCTGACGTCCTTTATTGAGAATTTCGGCTACTTTGTAGCCACCATTATGGCTGTCGGCGCGATCTTTGCGGCGTTGAATACCATGTATTCAGCAGTCTCAACCCGGTCTGTCGAAATTGCGACGCTGCGTGCGCTTGGATTTGGCCCGGTGCCCGTCGTCATCTCCGTCATGGTAGAGGCGCTGATTCTGGCATTGATCGGTGGCGCGCTCGGGTCTGCTATAGCCTACGTTGCCTTCGACAACTACACGGCATCCACCATGGGTGGCACGTTTTCACAGGTCAGTTTTGATTTTGCCGTTACCCCGGAACTGATTCAGCGGGGCATTACCTGGTCCTGTGTGCTGGGGTTGATTGGCGGATTGTTCCCGTCGATCACCGCTGCGCGCCAGCCGGTGACGGTTGCGTTGAGGGGTATGTAGCTCCCCTCACATGTCACGCCGCTTTAGAGCGGCTCGCCACCAGGTTCAAGTGCGTTCATTGTGCCTTCACCCGGCGTCAGGAACAGCATTGATGTGGGTGCATGTGGCCGGGCGGTGTGCCAGGTGTCCCTGGGGACGATCACGTATTCACCTGGCGAACTTACCCTTGTAACAACCTCTCCCTCATCGGTTGCGAGCACCAGGTCGGTGTCGCCGCTTAAAAGGAAGACGATTTCATCGCCGTTCGGGTGAATCTCCCAGGTTGACCATGCTTCCTCGAAAGAGAATTGGCTGACCAGGACGTGGTTCTTAAAACCGGAAAAATCTGTGTCCAGCTCCTGGTAGAAACTGTCCGAAATATCCTTGAGTGTCACCAGCATATCCGGGCCCAGGATGGCGCGGGTTTTCTCGATATTGTTGGCTGCCATATCTCCTCCGTTGTTGGCCGGTACCTGCCGGGGCAGGTACCAACAGGTTTTACTGGAACGACGGGCGTGCCGTGTTACGTTCGTGGTAAGCCTTGAGGTTGGGTGTATGTAGCAGATCCTGGCCAACATTACCGGCGAAGCCGAGGCAGACTGTCAGAGAAATGTCGGCAACGGTGAACCTGTCACCTGCAATGAACTCGCTGTCTGCAAGTTGCGCTTCGAACATCGGCAATGCCTGCTGCGCAACTTCCGCACTGATTTCACCCCATTCCTGACTGACTTTTTCGCGATCTTTGAAAAAACCTGTCAGGTTGCGGAACGCTTGTGCAACCGGCATCAACAGGTTGAGTTCGACGCGGCGATTCCACATCTCGATGATGGCCTGCTCCTCATGGAGTGCCCGAACAGGTTGGGTTCCGGTTCGAGGCCCTCGAGGTAACGCGTGATCGCCACGCTCTCGGAGATGAAGATACCGGAGTCGGTCTCGAGCACTGGCACACGACCTGCGGGGTTCTTGGCCTTGTATTCGTCACTCAGGTTTTCACCGGCGCGCAGGTCAATTTCTGTGGTCGGTATCTCGATGCCTTTTTCTTTCATGGCTACGCCAACGCGAAGTCCGTTGGGTGACGCTGACATTGTGTACAGATGCATGCTTATCTCCTTATGGCCTGCCTGTTAAGCAGGAGGTTTTTCGTAACGGGTAATTGCTTCACTGATGAGCGTCTTGGCTTCATCAGCATCTCCCCAGTGATCCAGCTTCACCCACTTGTCGGGTTCGAGATCCTTGTAGTGTTCAAAGAAATGCTGAATCTGCTGCAGGGTGATTTCCGGCAGGTCCGCGTAGCTGCGAATTTTTTCGTAGCGGCGAGTGAGTTTTGTGCTTGGCACAGCAATCAGCTTTTCATCGTTGCCGGCTTCATCGGTCATGTTGAGCACGCCGATCGGGCGGCAGTTGATGACGGCGCCTGGAATCAGGGCACGGGTGCTGGCAACCAGCACATCGATCGGATCACCGTCATCGGAAAGGGTATGCGGTACAAAACCGTAGTTGCCGGGATAGCGCATGGGCGTATACAGGAACCTGTCAACAATTAATGCGCCGGAGTCCTTATCGAGCTCATACTTGATCGGTTCGCCGCCAACAGGCACTTCGATAATGACGTTGATATCTTCTGGTGGGTTGTTGCCACGGGCGATGGCGGAAATGTTCATACGGTCTAAGGCTCTCTTGTGGCCGGGAACGGGAGCCGCAAGTATAGTTGAATGCCGCGTACCTGCAATGTCTGGCGGGTTGCTCGTGTCGTTACGTGTGTAGCTACTTGTTGCGCCAGCTGGAAGGCCTGAACATCCTGCGCAGCCATGAGTCGGGCTTGTTGCGTTCAGCTTCTATTGCCTCTGTCTCCACTGGCTGCGCTGATGGAGCGTCCGTCTCTTCAGAAACTGCCTCTTCAGAAACTGCCTCTTCAGGATTTGATGTTGTCTCCACTGTCATTGGTGGCTCAGGCCTGAGTTCCGCTGGTGCATCGATGGTGTCGTCCTGGAGTTCACGTGGCAGGTCAACCGGTGTATCAGCAGGGTCAGCGACGATTTGCTCCTGTACGGGTTCTTCCGGCACGCTCAGAGGCTCGTCACTGATATCCGGGTCTGCTGGCGCAGCGTCGGCGTTGACCTCTATGTTATCCGTTGAGGGAAGTTCGATTGCTTCAACGTCGGAAACCTCCTGATTGTCTGTGCGAACCTGTTCAGTCAATGTGTCCTCAACCGATTCCTCGATGACCGCCTCAGCAGCAATCTCCTCAACCAGCTCTTCATCGATTTCCTCAACGGGGTCAACCTGCTCATCGATAACCGCAGGTGCGGGTTCAGCTTCCGGTGGTGGCGCTGAAATCGTTTCAGTTGCGGATGCTGCTGGCTCAGGTTTCGATACGCGAGGTTGTTCCCGTTTTTGCGGTGCTTTCTGCAACTCTTTCAAAGAAGGTGACGGATCTGCTTGCGTGCCCGTCCTGTCCGGGCGCTGCAGTTCGCGCAGGGTTTTTCTTTCTTCGGGTTGCTGCAGTTCCGTGTTGCCGAGCAGATCACGACTGAGCCTTTTCTGCTCGCGGCTGGGTGAGTGAGCCTTGACCGTATCGAGCAAGGTCATCGTGACAAATCCGTCGTTCACGGATTCTGCATCGTACTTGCGTGAATTTGGATGCGGGAATTGCAGTTCGGCCGCGTAGCTGCCATCAGCCCTGCGGTAGTAACGGTTGGAAATCAGCGAGTGATCCGACAGTTCGCTCCAGCGAATACCGCGGACATCCAGTGGCAGGGCGGCGGGATAGTTCACGTTTAGTACATGAGTGAGGAGATTCAGGTCGAGCTTGGTGATCAATCGGCTGATAAGTCTCGCAGCCCCGGGAAAGGCGGCGTAGGTTGTGCCAAAGCCGGTTGTCATCTCGTCTTCCCTGATGGCGACGGAGACGGCAATAGAAGGAATGCCAGCCCGGTAAGCGGTCATAGCGGCGCCGACGGTGCCGGAGTAGGGGATATCCGCACCGGTGTTCTGGCCAAAGTTCGCGCCGGATACAACCAGATCAGGGGGCGTATCGATAAAAATATGTCCAAGCGCAAAACGCACCGCATCTGCGGGTGTGCCCTCGACGGCCCATATCTGCCCTGGATAAGCCGTGACACGGTTGCTGGTGGTGATGCTCATGGATGCGCCGCTCTGTTGCGTCGCCGGTGCCACCAGGTAGACATCGTGGCCCGCACTCACCAGCGCTTCATGTAGTGCCTGGATGCCTGGTGCCTCGAATCCATCGTCGTTGGTCAACAGGATCTTGAGATCCAGTGCCGCCATCGCAGTGGCCGGCAGCCAGGCGAGAATGATCAGGAGGTATGCGAATCGTCGGGGGATCATTGGCAGTTACAACAGCGTGAATGGAAATCATAGCATCTAAACAGCACCTAAATGGCTGCTAAGTTGGCGTCGCAGTGACCTGCTCGTTGAAGTTGACCCGTCACTGGCGCTTCACTAGTCTCAATCACATCAACGCAAAACAACGAGGGAAAGACCAATGGCATATGAGTACGAGACATTAACCGTTACTGCTGAAACTGGTGTGATGTGGGTGACGATCAGTAATCCACCGGTCAATGTCATGACTGCCCAGCTGTATATGGATCTGGTTGCGTTCACCGCCGAAGTCGAGACGGACGATGCGATACAGGCAGTGGTCTTCCAGAGCGCCGACCCGGATTTTTTTATTGCCCACTTTGACGTGGAAGCCATTCTCACGTTCCCTATCGACTCACCAGCCCAGCGCGATGAAAACCTGTCTGACTTTCACCTGATGTGTGAACGTGTTCGGACCATGCCAAAAGCCACCATCGTAAAGATGGCAGGGCGGGCCGGTGGTGGCGGTAACGAGTTTGCGTCGAGCTGCGACATGCGTTTCGGCCTTCGCGGCAAGACCAAAATCAACCAGATGGAGGTTGCCCTTGGCATACTGCCTGGCGGTACCGGCACACAGCGCCTGCCAAGACTGGTAGGCCGCGGCAGGGCGATGGAGATTGTGCTGGGTAGCGACGACATCGATGCAGAGACACTCGACAAGTGGGGTTACCTGAATCGCATCTTTGATACCCAGGGTGAACTGGACGGCTTTGTTGATAACCTTGCACGCCGCATTGCCAGTTTCCCGCGCGAGGCGGTTGCACTCTGCAAGGCGTCGGTCCTGAATGCCGAGATGCCGTTTACGGAGGGCCTGGTCGAAGAGGCATACATGTTCCAGCAGACGCTTCGAACCGATGGTGCCCAGAAGAATATGCGCAAGGCGATGGAGATGGGTTTGCAAACCCGCGAGGGTGAGTTGCGTATAGGCGAGCTGTGCCAGGCGTTTGCTGATGCCGCAAACGACGACTAGGTAACGAATAGATTAAGGCGCAGCGATCGCAACAGGTACGCCGCTTAAGATGGATTCCTGTGCAGCAACACCGATAGCCATCGACCAGTAGCCATCGTGCACCGTAATGGCAGGCGGTTCGCCGTTACGGATTGCATTACAGAAGTCGACCTGTTCCAGGTAACTTGCACCATGGTGCAGTCCCATGAAGCGGATGTCTGGATTGTCAGCGACTTTTGAACTCCGAGATTCACGGTTGTCGCGTTTGCTGATGATGAGATCATTACCCGGGATCGTGGCTTCAACCTTGCCAAGGCTGCCGGTTGCGGCAATTTCCTGCTCGTTCTTAGAGCCCTCTGCAAACATGCACAAATCAAGGCAGGCCCGTACGCCGTTGTCATAGTCGATGATGACAAAGGCGTTGTCGAGAATGTCAGGGACTTCCCCGTCGTAAACCTCATCAAGGTGGTTAACGTCCTGTGCACCTGACGCATAGGCCCTGACCGGTCGTGCGCCAACCGCAAGGTTCATCAGGTCAAAGAAATGGCAGCATTTTTCAACCAGTGTACCGCCGGTGTTGCGATTGAACCGATTCCAGTTCTGTACTTTTTTGAGAAACGGGAAGCGATGCTCACGGATAAAGAACATTTTTAACTCCCCAACCTCCGGGAGTGATCGCAGCAGCTCTGTCGTGGCGGACATGTATCGGTACTCGAGTGCAACCCAGATCATGGGGTCACGTGATTCAGCAAGCTGGATCATCTCGCGTGCGTCATCGAGGCTGGTGCACATGGGTTTTTCGAGCAGGGCATGGGCGCTGCTGGATGCAACATCCCGCATTACATCAATATGTGTGTAGTTGGGAGAAGCGACGATGACCGCATCGAGATCCTTCGCTAACAGGTCGCGATAATCGGTAAACACCTCGGGTGAAAATCGTTCTGCGGCCGCCTTCTGCGCCCAGGCACGCGGCTTCTCGTTGGGGTCTGCCACCGCGACGAGATCTACATCATCAACGTGTACAAGGTTACGGATGTGCTCGCAGCCCATCATACCGGTACCGATTACCCCAAACTTCAATGTCACTTTGCCTGCCTCGTGATCGTTGATAACCCATTATAGACGGTCAAACCCCGCAACCCAGCGCCTGTTATCATGCGCCGCATGAATGAGACAGCGATCAGGTTAGAAGTTGAGGCACTAGGTGACAAAGCGAGGGTGATCAAATCCCCTTTACCAGGCGGCGAAGCGGGCAGTGTTGTCACACGGGTGTGGGGTGAAGATGCTCAGCGTGAGTCTGTTTTGTTTCTGCACGGTGGTTCCGGTTCCTGGCTGCACTGGTACAGGAACATCCCCGCGGCAGCGGCTGAGTTTACCGTCTACGCGATGGATCTGCCGGGGCTGGGCGATTCTGCAATGCCCGGTCCATCGTCTGATGCTGAAGAGTCGGCCAGCGCTACCCTGGCGGCGATTCGTGATGTGATGTCAGGTCCTTTTCACATCGTGGCGTTTTCGTGGGGCTGCACCATGACCGCCATGATTCACGCTGAACTGGGCGACAAGCTGAAATCGGTCATGCTTACCGGACCCGCAGCAGTAGGCAATATTCCGAGGCGACAGCAGATGCAACCGATGCAGAAACGCTCGCCGGATATGTCGCGGCGGGAGGTGCTCGCGGCCCAGCGCCACAATCTCGCCACCCTGATGATTCATAAAGATCAGGACATTGATGACCTTGCCATCATTCTGCAGGACATGAATACCAGCAAGGCGCGGTTCAAGAGCCCACAGTACGCAACCAGTTCGCTTGTAGTAGACGGGCTCCGAGGATCAACAATGCCGTTGTACGTGATCTACGGGGATCATGATGCACCGGCTTATCCCGGTCTTGAGTTGCGGCGAGAGATCTTTAAGGAGATCCGGCCGGACGTCCGGTTTGAGCTGGTGCAAGACGCCGGACACTGGTTGCAGTATGAGGAATCGGACCTGTTCAATGAGCGCTGCATCGACTGGCTAAAATCTAACTAGTTCTCATCCGAAAAGGGTGAGAACTAGAACGAGCCAGGGATGGCTTGTCATTTTTCGCTAGAAAAATGCGAGGTTTCAATAAAATAAAAATAGAAACCGACCCGAAAAATGCCACGGATGGCATTTTTCGGATGAGAATTAACTAGTTCTCAGCCGATCAGGCCGACGGATCGAGGCGCAGGAAGTACCTGGGCGGGAATCCTGTCAGGACCCTGAACCCGAGACCGAGCGGCCGGGCACTTGCAACCGCATCGGCTTCTGCTCCTTCGAGTGGTACCGCCACATAGTCACCGGTGGTCTCACCGATGGTCACTTCAATGTTCGGGTAATCCAGTACCCGGTAGTACCACGCCCGCGGCCAGTGATTTACAGCAACGTACAACGTGTCCTCGACGTTGATCTGTGACAGGACACGATCCTTCTTTTCTCCCTGTTCATCGATCGTGGTGAGTACCAGGGTCTGCTCGTTGCTCGGCTGGTAGTAGCCGAGCAGGGATTCAAAAATCACCACAACCAGGACGTAGGCAATGGCGATTCCACCGATAATTTTTGCTGCTTTCATAGCGGTTCCTATCTTTTGGCGTCTTTTATGGCGTTAGTTTGTTGGCGTAAATGTATGCGCTAAACTGTGCGCTCGCAAGGGGAGGGAAGGCTGATGCAACGTCGCCAGGTCTTGAAATGGGGCGCCGCCAGCGCTGCGCTGTTAGCAGGTGGTGGCTACATGTTGATCCCACCTGCACCACCGGCAGTGCCGCGGGATGTCAGGGTGATTACCACCGATATCGTCGCGAGTCTGACGCCTGCCCAGGCGGAAAAGGTGATCTACCCTTATGATCATGCGTTTCGCCAGTACCACAATCGCGGTGTCTGGACAGACGGTCTGCGGATTGGCCTGCAGAACTTTTCCAGGCAGCAGCTTGGCCTGATCAATGAGTTGTTCCATGCGGGGCTCTCACCGCGGGGGCGCGAGGTCCTGGCCAACCAGTTTTTCATCAACTACCCGGGTGTGCTGCTGATCGACCTCATGATCCTGGGTGATCCGCGAACGGACCAATACCAGGTAATGTTGTCGGGCCCTCACCTGAACCTGCGACTTGGTGGGCGCAGCGTTGAAGGCGTCGCCTTCGGCGGTCCACAGGTATATGGCGACCAGCGTGGTAACCATGAGCCTGGTTTGCCGGGCAACGTATACCAGGGGCAGCTCGATGCAGGTACCGAACTATGGCATCTGCTGTCGGGTAAACAGCAGGATGTAGCCCTCAACGAAACCTCGCCCATCCAGACCCAGATTGAACTGCAGGGTGACAGTGGGGTTTTCGCCGGTGTTTTTGTCGCTTCACTACCAACCGCGGCGCAGGCAAAGGTTGAAGACACCATCAACATGATCCTTGCCCAGTATCCCGCAGATGATGTCGACTATGCCTGGCAGTGCATGAATGCAAATGGTGGTATCGAGCGTATGCACCTCAGTTATTACAGGGACAGTGAGGGCGACGGCGGCAGTTGCCAGTACCAGACCTACCGCATTGAAGGGCCGGCCTCGGTGTTCTACTACCGCGGCTATCCTCACCTGCATGCCTTCTTCAACGTTGCGATGGATGGCAACGCACCGCTCAGTGTCGGAGAGGAGGTCACGAGGCTGGAGGGTGCGCTTAATGGAGTAGTGCAGGAAGCGGGGCTGAAACAGATGTTCGAGGCTTCACTCGCCGCCATGAATGACGTTGATTTTGGCTTTTATAACGCCGACTCGGTTGTCGGCAAACTGCGTGCGGGCACCGTGCGAACCGGGGACATCTACAACGCGGAAAGCTGGCAGAACAGGATCACCAGGGTTGCGGTAAAAGGCCAGAACATCACCGGTGAACTGCGTGAACAACTGGAAGCGAGTGGCGCTGCCATCGCTGCGGATCGGACCTATGTCGTCGCCACGACGAATCATGTTGCCGAGGATATCCCCGAGATTGCATTTGCTGATGTGCTGGAAATGGAAACCGGCGGATACCTCCGCGATGAGGTGATCAGCCATCTGAAAAACCAGGCCAGCCTCATATGAGCACCCGGTTGAAGATCACACCGGCCAGTGATGGTTTTGTTGCAGACATCAGTGACGTCAATCTCGCTGCGATCAGCAATGAGGACTTTGAGAAACTTTACTCTGCCTGGTTGACCTACGGCGTATTGCGATTGCGTGCACAAACACTCGATATTGATGAGCTGCAGGCTTTCAGCGCCCGCTTCGGGCCACTTGAGGAAATGCCGCTTGGCCTCATGCCCGAAGAAAAGCGCCGCCTGATAAAAAACCGGTTTGTCACGATCATTTCCAACATCATTGAGGATGGTAAACCGATCGGCGGGCTGGGCAGCGGTGAAAGTACCTGGCATTCCGATATGACCTACGTCGAGACGCCGCCACCGGCATCTGTTCTTTACGCGGTCGAGATACCGCCAGAAGGTGGAGATACCTACTTCTCAGACCAGCACGCTGCGTACCAGGCATTGCCTGATGCACTACGCGATCGCATTGCCTCACTCAATATCAAACATGACGCAGCACATACCAGTGTAGGCAGCCTGCGGCCGGGGTATGAACCTTTCGACGATCCTCGTGAGGCACCGGGTGCGGTTCACAGCATCGTCAAGCGCCATGAAGAGTCGGGTTTACCATGTCTCTACCTGGGGCGCAGGGAATGGGCTTACGTTGAAGGCCTGTCCCTTGAGGATAGTGAAGCGTTGCTGGATGAGCTGTGGACCTATGCGTCAGATGAACAGTTTGTCTGGCAGCAGACCTGGGAAGTCGGCGATCTGATCATATGGGATAATCGCCGCGTGCTGCATCGGCGGGATGAAATCGATCCAACACATCGACGACTGTTGCGTCGCTGCCAGGTACTGGCAAGATAGTTATTCACACGGCACGGGAGAAACCGATGCGCTTTTTAAGACTGCTCACGATCATCGCGTTGTTGCTCGGTACGGCCCAGCTGCGGGCCGAGACGACGGTGATCACGGTAAACGGGGTTAATAATGTTCCTGAGACGCTGCAGGACCCGAATGACCTCTGGGTGAAACCGGCGGCGCTGCCGGGCGTAAACGGGTTTGAGCTGAAGCCGGAAGGAGCGTGTCTCGATGACATCTGCGTGCCCGTCAAACAGGACCGTGATTCAGAAATCTATCTCACCCGTGGTGACGCCAACTGGTTCAATGTGACTGAACTGGCGCGTCGGCTCGATCAGTCCTATGTCCATGACCACGAGGACGCCGTATGGAGTTTTGGGCCGGTTCCGGCGACGCGAAATCGCTTCGTGAATGATCACGTTGCCCCGGACTTCACTCTGGCCGATCAGCAGGGAAACCCGGTGACACTGTCAGCTCACAAGAACAAAAAAGTGCTGCTCCTGACCTGGGCCTCATGGTGAGGATGCCGACATGACTTGCCCGGGTGGCAAGCAGTATTTGAAAAAGCAAACGATGAGAATTTTGTCATTATCGCCGCCGCCCAGGATTCTGGTGGTGAGGCAGTAGCGCGGCAATGGTATGACGTCGCCAAGGCGACCTACGTTACCCTGGTGGATAAAAACCACACCATCAGCTCCCTTTATAACCTCGTTAACGTGCCATCCGCTGTCTGGATTGATGAAGCGGGCAAAGTCATTCGCATTGATGAAGGTGCCTATGCGATGAAACACGGCGGCGAAGGGTTTGAATACGGCCGTGATGACTACGCGCCGATGGTGCTTGATTGGGTAGCCCGTGGTGCTGACAGTGAATTCACCAAGGGTAATGCCATCCCTGACCTGAACCTGTCTGACGATGTTGCGCTCGCGGAAGCCAACTTCCGTATGGGCGTTTATATCCAGCAGGCGGGTAGCGAAGACAAGGCGACCCGTTACTGGGAAGCCGCGCAGGCACTCAGGACGGATTCATGGAACTACCATCGTCAGGACTGGTCTTTCGGTAGTCAGGAAGAAGCCGGCCAGAACTGGATGAAGAAGTTTCAGTCGCTTGAAGGCAAACCTTACTACCGGCCCATTGACGGCCTGGACGAACAAGGCCTCTAGACGTCGTCTCAGTCCAGTTTTTCGTTGTCCCAGCTTACAACGTGTTTTGGTGTAAAGACTATCCAGCGGCGGCTCGCACCTGATGCCGTCGCCCGGTGGGGCTGCACCTTGCCGCCTTTGATGAGGCCACTTTTCTCGCCAATGTTGAACTGTGCTTCGGCGAGATGCGGGTCTGCTGCCTCGGCTGCCGCATCTTCGAGGACCACCGCGCTGCCTCGCATCATGATGCCCCGAAGCTCCCGCCAGGCGTTTCCCGTATCAACCAGCAGTGTGGTGGTCGGATTGCGCCTGAGGTTGGCAATCTTCTGTCCTCGACCAAAAATGTAGGCGCAGCCGCCAGCCCAGCCAAACGTCATTGGTGTAAGGTTGATGTCTGTACCGGGACCGATTGTCGCGATGCGTACTCTCGATTCGGTGCGCATGAGATGCTCGATCTCATCTGCTGAAAGTTTAAGGTGTTCTGCTATACGGGCCATGCCGGGATGCTAACGGGGAGAGGAAGGAAATGACAGGGACATTTGCGGTGATTGCCAACCTCGAAGCCGGTGCCGACGGCTACACCATGGCGACGTTGCCACTGCATGTGACGCTGCTGACCATCTTTGAGTCGACACTCGACTCGGCGCAACTGAACACAATCGTCGGCGCCGTTGCCGCAGCGAATACCGCCTTCGACGTGCCGTCCCTTGAAAGGGCCCTGTTTGGCGTGAATGAAGATGTACCGGTGACCCGTGTCGTACGCTCGCCTGCGTTGTTTGCACTGCACAGCCAGTTGCTGTCGGAGGTGAAGGATCATGCGAGATTCCGCACACCCCAGTTTACCGGTGATGGCTATGGTCCCCATGTAACTGACCAGGGAGAACGGTGCCTGGCAGTCGGTGAGACCGCCAGGATTGACAACCTCACCCTCGTTGAAATCAGTGGTGAAGACGTCATTGAGTTGCTGAGGGCGCCGCTTGGTGTTATTTGATACCACAGAGCAATGTGATTAAGACAGTGATTGAGACAGCAATGGCACTTGAGATAAGACCTGCAACCTCGGAAGAAATTTTGACCTTCGGGTCAATCACCGCATACGTCTTTGCCGGCGCATTTGGCGATGATGATGACAACCTGGCAGCGCAGGCGAACCGGCCGGAATGGACCCTGTGTGGTTTTGTTGACGGCGTCATGGCGGCATCGTTCAGTACGCTGCCGTTCCAGATGTACGCGTGTGGGAAAACCATTGGGCTAGGCGGGGTGACGGCGGTTGGCACGCTGCCTGAATATCGCCGCCGCGGCATCCTCAGAAAGATGATGACACAGGCGCTGAGTGATATGCGTGAGCGGGACCAGCCGCTATCCAGCCTGTGGGCGTCACAGGCGGCGATTTACCAGCGGTACGGTTACTCACTTGCCGGGCAGCGGCGCAGCTACACCATCGACACTGTTGAAATCGGTTTTCATGATGGCAATGTTGGCGAAGCAACCGTTGCACGGGTGAGTGAAGAGGAAGGGTTCGACGACATCAAGGCGATCTACGAGGCTTTCGCTGGCGAGCGTATGGGATATCTCGCTCGCCGGCGGGGAACCTGGCGGCATGCCGTGTTATCCCATACAGATGAAGAAGGGCCTGCCCACATCGCAATCGCAACTCGAGACGGCAGGCAGACGGGTTACGTTGTTTACACCATGCGTGACGGCAAGGTGGATCATCCTGCACGTGGCCAGCATCTCAACATCCGTGACCTGGTGGCACTGGATGATGATGCCTACCGCAGCCTATGGCGGTTTATTGCCAGCCATGATCTTGTCGGCAAGGTGACATGGCCCAAGGCACCGATGGATGACCCGGCCATGTTGATGTTCACAGAGCCGCGCCTGCTTCGTGCACGGGATGATGATGGGACCTGGTTGCGCGTTGTCGACGCAGAGATGGCGCTTTCCGGTCGAGGCTATCGGGCTGACGGGGAACTGAGCATAAAAGTGGTCGAGGACAGCCTCGCACCGTGGAACGAAGGCACCTATCGAGTCAGGGCGGCAGACGGTGAGGCTGAGGTGCAAAGAACCAGCACAACAGCCGATATCACTACAACGGTGAATGGCCTGTCTTCCATGTACAGCGGGTTTGCGAGTGCCACACAGCTTTCCATGACGGGTGCGGTTGCCGGTGATGCAGACAGCCTGAAAAAGGCAGACCAGCTCTTCTTCACACCTTTTAAACCTCATTGCGCGGATCACTTTTAGGTATGGATACGGCGGAAGTACTACAACTGGTTGCCACTGAAACCAACTCAGCAAGCCATGGATGGCTTGCTCATTTTCCGAAGGAAAATGCGAGGTTCCGTTAAATTCAAAATGAAACCGACTCCTGAAAGTCACAGGAAGTGACTTTCAGGATTAGACCGAAAGCCACGACCTTTGAGTTCTGGTTAGGTGCGTCGTTTGCGGTTGTCGTCGCCGTCCACGCGGCACGTGAATCGATTACGCGTGAGCTTCGCCTGGCGCTGACCTGTCTCTACTTGTTCTTTGTCCTCAGCACGCTCGTCAAGACCTGGGCGGATATGCATACGATGGCAATGTACGAGGCCTACCTCACGGAAGACAACATAGACGTACGGTCACTGCCCAACATCCTCGTGATGGTAACGCGTGTGACTATCTATCTGCTGGGTTCGGCAACCGTAGTCTGGTACATCAGGCGCGAGATTCCCGAGGATCGTCAGTAACGCGGTGCGGCCCGGGAAACCACGCCTTTGTCCTCCACCAGCGCGAGGTGTGTAAGCGTCTGCTCGTCGTGGTTCATACGCCAACTCAGCATTTTCTGCGCATACTCAAGTACCAGCGGCAGGTAGTCCGGATTGTTCGCCTGATTCACAAACTCATCGGGATCCTTTTCCAGGTCAAAGAAGAGTGGCGGTAAACCTGTGAAGTGAACGTACTTGTAACGATCATCCCTGATGACGTTCAAGGTGCACTGATGCAGTGTCAGGCCAAGCGATGCTTCCATGGACTCACCATCGTCCACGTCCCTGAAATCGAACTCCCAGTGGGCTGCATCTCGCCAGTTAGAAGGAACATTGCCTGATTTCACGATGCCGGTGAGGCTTTTGCCGTCACACTGTACGGGCACGTCGATATCCAGCCACGACAACATCGTCGGCATGATGTCGACGTTTTCAGTAAAGGCGTCGACTACCTGGCCGCGCGTGTCGTTCGCATCCGGGTCCCGAATGATCAGCGGGATGTGATAAGACGCATCAAAGTAACCCATTTTGCCCACCAGCCAGTGATCACCAATCTGTTCACCGTGATCCGAGGTGAAAATGATCAGCGTGTCATCCCATTGGTTTGACGATTTCAGGTAGGCAAACAGCCTGCCGAGATTGTCATCAACCTCCGTCATTAATCCGGAGTAGGACGCTTTTAATCGTGCGAGCTTGTTGTCATCAGGCGGTGCGGCGACCCTTGGTTTCGACAGGTAGTGAGCCAGGAAAGGGTGCTGCTCGCCTTCCGCCGCCACACTTTCTTTTCGTTTGAAATCCTTGAGGTCCGCAGGCGGGTAAAGGCTGTTGTAAGGCTCAGGTGCCACCCAGGGTGGGTGCGGTCGCAGCAGGGAGAGGTGAACACACCAGTTGTCCTCCTGCGCATCGATGTATGCCATGGTCTCATCAATCATGAACCAGGTGTCGTGCTGTTCTTTTGGGATGTCGAGTGGTGCAGGTACGTCGCCGCCGTTCTCGTATTCCGGCTGGTTCTTTTTCTGCGTATAGAATTTCCAGTTCGGATCAGGGATCTCGTATCCCTGTTCACCAAGCCAGGCCGCCCAGGCGTCCGGGTAGGTGCCCATCATGATGACCGGGTTGATACCGGGCAGGGGACCCTCGTAGCTTTTCAGGATGGGATCGTCCGCGTCAAAGAAGCGCGGATCGTTTGCCGTGTCTGTGTAACCGAACAGGGCAGGGTCGTATCCACGCGCCCGCATCTCCAGTGCCCAGTTGGTGTGGCGGGCATCCAGTGGTGTGCCATTGGTCCCGGCACGGTGATTCTGCAGGTACATGCCCGTGTGCAGGCTTGCCCGTGATGGCGCACAGGGCACCGCATTGGCAAAGTGGTTGGTGAACATCACACCGTCAGCAGCCAGTGCATCAAGGTGAGGTGTCTGCACCCGGTGGCCAAGAGATGACAGGCATTCAGCACGCCACTGGTCGGCGGTAAAAAAAGTATATTGCGAGCCATCGTGTCCTTCCTCGAACTGCATCGAATGATCGAGTTTGATTCTGGAAGTTTGGCCTTTGAATCTCAATGAAAGAATTGTTAAGGAAACCTCTGCTTAAGGTCTTTTTTCACGATAGCTGCGTTAAAGCCGTCCTCGGTAAGCCACTAAATTGAAGCGTTTTAGTGTTTACCTGCGGGCGGCTTTGCCTTGCTCTCGCGAAAAAATCCACTTAATCAGAGGTTCCCTAGAAGACATCACGGCGTGAGACAGATAAGCTCTGCCACTTTTTCCGCTGGCACCTACATGCTTGCCGTCACCTGGCCCTTTGATCCACGTCGTTCGCCGATTTTTTATGGTTGGATCGTCTGGTTGTTCTCTACAGTGGGGTTCCTCTTCAGTATCCCAGGCCAGACCATGGGTATGGCCGTATTTACCGATCCTTTTATCGAGGCGTTCGGGTTAACGCGTACACAACTTTCTTTGGCCTATCTCGTCGGCACCGTTGGATCGTCCCTGTTTCTTACCCAGGCAGGTCGCTGGTATGACCGATTTGGTGGTCGAGTGATGATCAGTTTGTCCGCGCTCGGGCTTGGTGTGATGGTTGTCTATATTGCCTTCGTGGACAAGCTGGCCGCGTTTTTTGGCAATATCATGCCGGTCACGTTTGTCCTGATCATGCTGGGCTACTTTGGCGTGCGCTTTCTCGGCCAGGGTGTGTTAACCAGTTGTTCGCGCAACGTGTTGCTGCTCTGGTTTGTGAAACGGCGCGGACTTGTCAGCGGTGTTCGTGGTGTCGTGGTGTCGTTTGGATTCTCACTTGCACCGCTGGTATTGGCATTCCTGATCGCAACGTTTGAATGGCGCGGCGCGTTGCTGTTCATGGCGTTTATCGTGGGTATCGTTTTTGCCGTGCTGGCGCTGATCTTTGTCCGCGATAACCCGGCGTCGTGTGGGCTGCTGCCTGATGGGGGCGAGCCGGGCGAGGATGCGCATGTACCGCTCGAGGCGCCGAGCAAGACATTATCTGAAGCCCGGCGCAGCCCGATATTCTGGATATATTCCATGGGCCTCGCGATGCACGCGATGTTTGGGACGGCGCTGACCTTTCATGTCGTTGCGATATTTGCAGAGGCAGGTCGTGGACGAGACGAAGCGTTTGGCTATTTCTTCCCGGCGGCGGTTTTTTCGACGGTTTCAAATCTGCTGGCCAGCGCGTTGGTGGACCATGCGCCGCTCAAACCGTTCCTGGTGGTGATGCTGGTCGGTTTTTCGGTGGGTGCCTGGGGCTTAATCAACCTGGATACCGCCTGGGGTTACTGGACCCTGGCGGCTGGTTTCGGCGTTGGTGGTGGCCTGTGGGGTGTGACATCCAATCTCGCTTTTATCCGGTTCTTCGGGCCACTGCACCTGGGTGAGATTTCGGGCTTCAACACATCGATCACGGTATTCGCGAGCGCGATTGGCCCGGCCGCCTTCAGCCTTGCGGTGGACTATCTCGGCAGCTATACATCAGCCTCGCAGATCTGCCTGGTACTGCTGGTCTGCCTGCTGGCAGGTTCTGTGATTATTCCGCAGCGAGAGCCGCTCAGATCCTGACGTAGCCAGCGCGAAGCCTGCGGCGATCATTGTAGGGCAGCGCTGCCAGCCGTGTTTCCCCGTGCCTGATCAGTGTCCGGCGGTTATCTGTCTTTCCGAGATAAGCAAGAATTGTGTTCTCGTAACCGGCTGTCTCGAATGCCAGGCGGTGGAATCGGCGATCATTCATCTTTGCCTTACGCGCGTGCCCACGATCAATATGGTTCTGCACGATACTGCCTCCGTTCATGAGATGCCGCGTGAGCAGTGAGAACCAGGCGCTGTTGGCAGGAAACGGCCGCTCCGGGTCAGCGTCACTGTGTTGGAACACATCATCGATGATCAGGTCGAACTTCGCCCGCGACTTTCTCAACCACGCCATCGCATCGTCGTTCACAAGCGTCAAACCGGGGTAGTTGAGATCAAAGTGGTCGGTTGCAATGGTGATGTGTACCGGGTCGATTTCGATGCCGGTCACTTCTGTCGGACCGATCAGTTTCATGATGTTGTGAATGACGGTGCCGCCGCCGACACCCAGCACAAGGACCTTGTTGATGGGTGAGGTTGGGTAGAGGACAGGTAGCGTCAGCAGATCCCAGACGGCACCGGAAAAGACGTAACCGGGATTGTATTGTGAATGGAATGCGCCGTTGGTATACAGGCGACGGGTATTGCCGGCGGTACGAACCTCGTACCGGACATCATCGACCACTGCACGCCAGGCGATTGCCAAGCCTAGTCAAGCCCTGTTCGAGCGAGTAAGTCAGTGGTGGCAGCGTCATGTTTTCCACCGCCCTCAAGAATGTCATTGGCCAGCACCTTGCCGAGTTCAACACCCCACTGGTCAAATGAGTTGATGTGCCAGACAGCACCCTGGACAAACACCTTGTGCTCGTAAAGCGCGAGCAGGCTGCCCAGTGCTGCCGGTGTCAGCTCGTTGAGCAGGATCACGGTGCTGGGTCGATTACCGGGGTAGTTGGTATGGGCTGATTCACTGGCCTTGCCTGTCATGAGTGCCTCGGACTGGGCAATCATGTTGGCGAGCAGGACGCGGTGATGTTCATGACTACTAGTTGCATCCCTAATCGCCGCGATGAAATCGACAGGGACAACCTGGCTTCCCTGGTGAAGCAGCTGGAAAAACGCATGTTGCCCGTTTGTACCGGTCTGGCCCCAGATGATCGGACCGGTGTCAATCGAGATGGCCTCGCCGGCTCTGTCCCCAGATTTGCCGTTACTCTCCATATCTAACTGCTGCAGGTGATCGACAAACATCTTCAGTCGCTGGCAGTAGGGGATGACAGCATGGGTCCGCCAACCAACAAAGTTGTTGTACCAGATACCGATTAACCCCATCAGCAGTGGTACGTTTTTGCGTGGCGCCGCCTCAAGGAAATGCCGGTCCATCAGCGCAGCGCCATCGAGCATTTCCCTGAATCTGTTAAAGCCGATACTGATAGCGAGCGGAAAACCGATACATGACCAGACGCTGTAGCGCCCGCCGATGCTTTCATCGAAGGTCAGGATCTGCTCTTCGGCGATACCGTAGGCACCAGCTGCATCGGGGTTAGCAGTGACCGCAAACACGTGGGGTGAGCTCGCGGGGCGGGTGATGCCCGTCTCTTCTGATAACCACGCCAACGTCGTTTCGGCGTTCAGCATTGTCTCGGATGTGGTGAAACTCTTACTTGAGATAACAACGGCGGTAGATGCCGCGTTAAGTGTGCCGGTCAGGTGCCTGATCTCTGCACCATCCACGTTGGCGATGTAGTGACAGCGAACGTCCGGCGATTGGTACTCACGAAGTGCTTCGTTTGCCATTCTCGGGCCAAGATCTGAGCCACCGATGCCAATATTGATGACATCGGTTACGCGCTGCCCGCCGCTGAGTTTCCAGTCTCCGCTGCGGATCTGTTCGCTGAGCTGCCGCATTTTTGCATGCTGTTTTTCGATCCGTCCGCGAGTTGCGTTATCAACATGTGACGGGTCTCGCATGGCCGTGTGTAACACCTGTCGATTTTCTGCAGTGTTAACTGCGTCCCCGCTGAACATCGCGCGAGCGAGTGATGACACGCCGGTTTCTTCGGCAAGGTTCAGCAGCATCGAGAGCACATTGTCGTCGACGAGATGCTTGGATAAGTCCACGTGCAGTTCACCAACCTGGTGCGAGAACGTGGCCAGCCGGCTTTCATCTTTGCAGAAATCCGCTATCCGCCAGGATGGTGCTTGTTCCGCCGCGGCACGCAAAGACTGCCAGGCTGCGAGGGTTTCAGGTGAGTTACTCATACAGGGGTGATCATAGCCGGAAAACCCATTGTGAAGAATAAAGAACCCCGGGGGATTACCTAAGATGGCCTACACGATAACGCGAGAAGTCGCGTGGCTGGGCGGACGCTGACAGTGTGACACTGCCGGTGATGAACAGTTACTTCCTATTTATCCTGGCGAGTCGACACCACAAGCACCTCACCGTGGGTGTTTGTGCGGACCTGCCATTTGGTGTGGCCGCGGAGCGAGCCGCCATTTCCCACCGGCTGAAGAAACGACGTGTGTTGCAGAAGCTTGTTTACGTGGAAAAGATGCACTGCCTTGACGATGCCATCACGAGAAAACTGGAGCTTGATCGCAAGGGGCGGGCGGAACTTTGCGCGCTCGTCGATTCCGTTAACCCGGCCTGGGAGGGGATAAGCCTGCGTACGCTTAGTGACGCAGGCTATTGATCCTGCCGGGTGTCATTAACGAGGTACTCACCCGCCACGTACTCCATACCAACTGGCCGTGCGCGGTACCCCAGCTTCTCATAGAACGCCACCGCATCATCTGTCTGCAGGTAGATGTGCTGGCCAGGGCAGGCTGCTGCAATCTTTTCCATCATTTCCCGGGCAATACCCTGGCCGCGGTAGGTTGATTGTGTCCACACGTCGACAACATAGGCATTACCGACGCCATCTGACAGCGCCCGTGCGGTGCCAATACAGCGGTTATCCACCAGCGCATAAACCTGTACCTGGCTGTTCCTGAACGACAGTTCGAGTTGATGGGTCGTACGCCCATTGTGAAAATCATCCGCGATGAGATCGGCTCGCAGCATCTCGAAATTGACGCCATCGGGACCGGACAGGTAGGTAATGCTCATGTAGGGGCTCCGTCGTCACTGATTCGAAAAAGAACCATTGACGTATAATCCGTGAACTCATGTAACAATCACATAATACTCTCGTCCAGTCACTAACGTGCTGGAATGCAAATAAGGACAACACATGACTCTGGGCCGCTGGTTTGCGGTAGCGCTTGTAGCAGCGCTGCTGGCAGGTTTTTTCTACTTTGACCTGGGTGAACTGCTCACCCTCGAGCGCATCAAGGCAGAGCAGGCGAATCTCGCTGCCATGCTGGACGAGAATCCCGCCGGTTTCACGGCGATCTTCTTCCTGGTGTATGTCGTGGCCACCGCCGTATCACTGCCGGGTGCAGCGGTCACGATGACACTGATCGCCGGTGCGCTGTTTGGGCTCCTCTGGGGCGTCGTGCTGGTGTCGTTTGCTTCGACAATAGGCGCAACGCTCGCGATGATTCTTGCCCGCTGGCTGTTCCGCGAGCAGGTTGAAGCGAAGTTCCGCAAACTGCTCACGACGATCAACAAAGGTATGGAAGAGGAAGGGGCGTTTTATCTCTTCACCATGCGTCTTGTGCCTGCTATTCCTTTCTTTGGCATCAATCTTGCGATGGGACTGACCAAGATCAGTGTGCCCGTATACTTCATCGTCTCGCAGGTCGGTATGCTGGCAGGCACGATTGTGTATGTGAATGCAGGCACCGAGCTTGGCCAGGTGAGTTCACCAGGTGATGTCCTGTCGCCAGGGTTGCTCGCCTCATTTGTACTCCTCGGCGTTTTTCCGCTGCTCGCAAAATGGACACTCGATTTCATTAAAGCCCAGCGGGTCTACAGTGGTTATGAAAAGCCGCGCGCATTTGATCGTGACCTTGTGGTTATCGGCGCGGGTTCAGGTGGCCTGGTAGCGGCGCTTATCGCCGCAACAGTAAAAGCACGTGTCACCCTCATTGAAAAGAACAAGATGGGAGGCGACTGCCTCAACACCGGTTGTGTACCCAGCAAGGCGCTGATTCGCTCGGCTCGGCTTGCCCATGATGTGAGCCGTTCAACCGACCTCGGTTTTGATGAAGGAAATCTGCCGGTGAATTTCCCCGCCGTTATGCAGCGGGTGCAGCGGATCATCAAGGAGATCGAACCGCATGATTCGGTGGAGCGTTACGAGGGCCTTGGTGTGGATTGCGAAACAGGCTTTGGCCGAATCGTGTCACCATGGCATGTGGAAGTGAACGGCAAAACGTTATCAACACGAAACATTGTTATCGCGAGTGGTGCAGAGCCGTTTGTACCGCCAATTGAGAATATTGAAAACGTCGACTACTACACGTCAGATAACCTGTGGGAACTTGAGGAGCTGCCGGCACGCACAGTTGTGCTCGGGGGTGGCCCGATCGGCACTGAGCTTACCCAGGCGCTGCATCGCCTCGGCAGCAAGGTAACCCAGGTTGAGCTGCTGCCACGCATCATGCCGCGTGAAGACGAGGAGTTCTCCGCGATGATCCAGCAGCAGCTCGAGATTGAGGGGGTCCAGGTGTTAACGGGACACCTTGCCAGTCGCGTTTCAGAGGAGAACGGTGAGAAGGTCCTGCACTGTACGCAGCAACTTGAAGAGGGCGAAGCGCTCAGCATCGATGTACCTTTTGATGCGCTGATCGTCGCCGTGGGCCGTAAGGCCAATGTTACCGGCTTTGGACTTGAAGAACTTGGTGTAACCCTGTCGGAGCGTGGCACGGTCAAGGTTGATGATTACCTGCGCACCAATTTTCCCAACATTTATGCCATCGGCGACGCCGCAGGCCCTTACCAGTTTACGCACACGGCGTCCCACATGGCCTGGTATGCGTCAGTTAACGCACTGTTTGGTACGTTCAAGAAGTTCAAGGTCGACTACAGCGTCATTCCCTGGGCTACGTTTTGTTACCCCGAAGTGGCCCGTGTCGGACTGAACGAAATGGAAGCGCAGGAGCAGGAGATTCCCTACGACGTGACCACCTACGACGTGGCTGACCTTGATCGGGCTATCGCAGATGAAGAGGCGCATGGGTTGGTCAAGGTACTCACCGCAAAAGGCGGCGACAAAATCCTCGGGGCAACCATTGCAGCAGATCATGCAGGTGACCTGATTGCCGAGTTCACGCTTGCCATGAAACACGGTATTGGCCTGAACAAGATCCTTGGCACGATCCATGTGTATCCAACATTCATGGAAATGAACAAATTTGCTGCCAGCGAATGGCGAAAGTCCAATAAACCCGAGTGGGCGTTATCGATAGCGGAGAAGTATCACGCTTTTCGGCGGGGTAATCCCGACAAACTGACCGCAGCTACGGATCAGCAGACTGGCTAGATAGTTTCCTGACCAGCGCATCGATTTCTTCATCGGAAGGTTCAGGCAGGTCTGCAGGCTCATTCACCGCACCCACCATGGTGCGAAACTGCTTGAGGAATCGTCTGCAGTCCCGGCAGATCAAAAGATGAGCGCGCAGCGAGAGGCGATCCTGGAAGGTTGTTGGCCCTTCAAGATAGTTCGTGGCGTTATCGCAGACCTGTTTGCAGGTTAACAACGTTGTTTCCTCAAAGTTTCTTTCTACCCATTCACGTGGTGCAGCACTCACCGGTTTGCTGAAACAGTTCAACACATCGATACAACCGGACACGCGCGCGGTGCAGCAGCACCCTGACATTGGACTCACTGACATCGAGAATGTTACAGATGTCTGCAAGGGAATAACCCTGGCGTTCCCGGAGGTTCAATGTGGCACCCTGCATATCAGGCAGTACGTTGATCAGCTCATCAATGCAGGTTCTGAGTTCTTCCTGCGTCAACAGGTCTTCCGGCGCCTCGGCCCCCCAGTCAGATGGCCTGGTTGTCCAGTGCCCGGTATCGTCAAAACGGCTGAGCAGATCCGGGTCTTCCGCGGTCATAGCGTCGAGGGAGGTGAGCCGATTCTCCTTGCGCAGGCGGGTTTTGGCCTCATTCGCAACAATCCTCAGCAGCCAGGTCTTAAGGCTGCTGCGTTTTTCAAATTTCGCGATGGCTTTTAGTGCGGAGAACCACGCTTCCTGCACAACCTCGTCGGCAATTTTGTCACCGGTCATGGAAGCAGCGAGATAGCGCATAGACGACTGATAGCTTTTTATCGCTTGCCTGAAAGCCGCATCTTCTCCCCTGATCATACCGTCGATCAGGTCGTTTTCAGTCTCAAACATCTGGCTCAAGTGCTAACTCGTTTTGTGGTTGCGAGATTATATCTTTTACGCCTGAAACCACTAGTCCGGGACGTGAGTCTGCCCTTAGAAAAGACAATATGGATTGCTAATAGCCTTGATCATCAAGGTTGAGCAACGGGAAGGCGCTCAGTACATCAGAATTCGTTACGACATCGGCTTCGGTCACAAACGACGGGTCCAGGTCTGACATTCGACATACACCGCAGAGCGCCATCGCGGAAACCAGTTCACGCCGCAGTATCTCAAGACATCTGGCGACCATCGGTGCGCCACCTGCAGCCATGGCCCAGCCTTCGAGGCGACCCAGGCCAACGGCGTCAGCACCCAGGGCAATCGCCTTGATGATGTCCGTGCCGCGGTAGAATCCGCCGTCAACAATAATCTCCGCCTTAGCGCCAATGGCGTCAACAATAGGGGGGAGCCGATCGAGCGAACCGACTCCCTGGTCCAGCTGTCGCCCGCCATGGTTGGACACGTAGATCACATCCACACCAAGGTCTGCAGCACGGCGAGCATCATCCACGTGTGCAATTCCCTTCAGCACAAGTGGGATATCGTATTTTGCTCGAATTCTCTCGATGGTTTTCCAGGAAAGCGCTGACTGGTAACGCATATCGCCTGCAGCAGCTGACTGTGATGTTGGTACAACGCGTTTTGCAATATCTCTTTCCCTGCGTGAGACAACCGCGGTATCAACGGTGATGCAGAACGCAACGTAACCTGCGGCAATGGCACGCTCGATCATGTCATCAACCCATGCATCATCTCCGCGAACGTACAGCTGGTAGATCTTCGGTGCATCTGAAGCGGCAGCGATTTCTTCCAGGCCAGGTTCACACACCGAGGATGCGATACTCATGACACCGGCTTCTGCTGCTGCGATGGCGGCACTTGCACCACCACCGGCTTCGAAGACCTGCAGGGAGCCTATGGGTGCCAGCAAAACGGGGATGTTAAGGGGATGACCCAATAAAGTTCCGCTGGTGTCGACTTCTTCCACGTCAACAAGCACCCGGGGAACCAGGCCGCGCTTATCGATCGCATGGCGATTTCGGCGTAACGTGGTTTCGGTTTCGGTGCCACCAACAAGATAATCCCAGTCGGTCTGGTTTAGCCTGAGCCGGGCGAGCTTGACGATTTCATGAATGGTGCGGACTGATTTTGGATCGGCCATTGCGCGTACCGTAAAAAACGAAGCCGCTACAACACCATAGTGAAGCTTGCTCTGCAAGTGAACTACCAGCCTCCCGTCACCTCTCAACAACTTGCAGATTTATGAGTATTGACTGGGGAGGTGGTTTGGGTACTCTTAAGTCAGCTGTAACTGGTAGTACTTACAAAAACTAGAATAGAGAGTAAAAGATGTCAGTTTTCAACGAAGAAGATCAGCAGACCGTCAAAACCATCGGCATGTGGGCGGCTGGATTTGCTGCACTCACCGTGGCCCTCATCATCCTGGCGCTCGTCGTTACCTAAGCGACCCCCAATACCATTCAACGTTTTCATGGCGCGCTGAGCGTGCCCGGGAAGCTATTGCCCGGGCGTAGCAGCGTGCCGTGATCAAGCCGGGTCAGGCTGTATTCCCTGCACCGAGGGCTGCTAAGATACTTTACGATCTGTATCTGCAGGAACTTCTGTAGGGGTTAACGATGTTTGTGTTGAGATCTACTTTTACCCTTGCCGCTGCACTGTTGGCGCTGGGTTTGCCCGGCGGTGTAAAAGCTGATGAGCAGATATCCTTTGTCGACGCTGCCAGGGCAGTCATGCTGTCGGCCCGTTACACCGCACTCATCACAATCGATGCCGAATCACAGCCTCGCGCCCGCGTGGTGGACCCGTTTGAGCCCGATGAGAACTTTGTCGTCTGGATTGCCACCAGGCCCGTGACACGCAAGGTTGCGCAGATTGCCGCCAATCCACGTGCGACACTCTATTACTGGGATGCTGAACAGCGCAGCTACGTGACGCTGATGGGTTCTGCAGAGGCTTGTTGATGATGAGGACGTCAAAAAAGCCAAACGCCGTGAGGCAGACAGTGAACGGTTCTATCCTGACTTTCCGATGATTACCTGCTGATAAAGTTCGTACCGGATTACATGGAAGGACTGGTGCCGGGATACCGCGGGACGCGGAGACCTGGAAACCGGAGACGCATTTCTTTAAAGGAAAAGACTGATATGAAACTTGATCACATCATTGTTTGCGGTAAACGACCTCGAGGCGGGTATCAGGGAAGTGGAAGCGCTGCTCGGTGCAAAAGCCGAGTTTGGTGGAGCGCACCCCGGCGGCGGTACGTGTAATGCGCTGCTGTCTTTTGGAGATAAGCAGTATCTTGAGATCATTGCGCCGGATGACAATCAGTTCGCTGACGGGAACACTGGGTGAAGAGCTCAAGAATCGCAGCCATGCTGACATCAGAACCTGGGCCGCCGCGGTTGACGACAACGCAATCATAGAAAAGGCGGCCGCTGACCAC